>JABUQX010104604.1:5000-29348 GCA_015478945.1 Trachelipus rathkii | reverse complement strand
CATAGCAAATTCACAAACAACCCTAGGCTGTCATCACATATACAGAAATACAAAGTCTAAAGCATGCTCATGCAAATCCTAGGGCTTGTCAACTTATTTATATACAAAGTCTACAACTAAAATAAAAAAGTAAGACTATATCTCAAGTAGGTATATGCTAAACATACTACAGCTTTAATAACTTTATATTAATATGCATTTAACCTTAATAACTACTGTAACATAAAACCAACCAATTTGGCTTATCAAATATTACTATTGATACTCAAACCATCCATATAACCTATCCAGTCCCTTCTTAAATAATGCAATCGAGTTATACAACAATTTCCTATGGCAAACTATTCCAAAATTTAACAACATTATACTAAATGAATTCTTTCTTATTACAAGGATGCATGCTTTCTTCTTAAATTTATTATTATTCCCCCTGGTCACCTGTCAGTGTTCTCTTCTATGAAATTTATTGGTCTCCGTATTATCAATAGATGTAAATATTTTGTCAAGGTGTATGCCAATAGGGAAAACAGGGAAAACACAGGGAAAATGAAAAGTGTGCAGGGAAAACACAGGGAAAATAAAATTATCCAATCCAATTTATACAGGCATCATTTTTGCTTAACCCTTAAAGAAGTATAGTGAAGCACATATTGACTTCTCTTAAAAAGGAGATGTAAGGAAGCTCAGTTGCTCAAGAGATGTTAGAAAGTGTTTTGTCTTTGAAGGAGAGAAGTAAAGAGCACAAGAATATCATCCATGATTATTTTTTTCCTGACTTGAAATTTAAATTGTTGAGAAGTCCAATATATTAAAAATAAGCATAAAAAATTAATATATCACTTTTTCATAGGCTAAGAATTTATACTTCTTGACATTGAAACTATAATATTATGTTATTAAAATTTATTCATCTCAGTATCAGCGCATTTAACTAATTTCTTTTGGTACCAAAATATTTCTTGTATATCATAATACAATATTTAAATATTAGAATAGATGGCAAAAAAACTATTTATAAAGCCAGTTTAATTTACAATGGACTGACTCCACTCTTGCATCAGAATGGTCCAATGCAGCCAGAATGTCAAAAATAGAGTAGAATCAAAATCGGAACATACCCTTTGTGATCTACATCAAGAAAAGAATTTTGCCTGTCCAATATGGCAACAAGATCATTAAAAGTCATGCAAGTAGCATGAAACACCAGAGCATCACTAAATATTTGCTTAAAATCCAGCTCGCCGGACATGATGAACATGTTATGCAAAGTACTGGGTACTGTTCAATTAATTCTAAACAGTTGCAAACGAAAAATTCTGCATCAAGTTCTTGTTCTTAGGAAGCCTCAGTTGGTTCTACCTTGGATGTCTCTTTTAGCCACAAGGCAAAAATTACAGAAAGCTGAAAATAATGTGGTGTTTGACTGTAATCAAGCTCATAGTCAATAGAGCTTCTGATGTTGCAAAAAACAATTTAGTAAAGATTTTCCTGATTCGCAGATAGCTCAGTGGTTTGTGTGAGGAAACATATTATTGCTGATTCAAAATCGCGTTTAGCTCCTTTACTTTAAAAAAAAAAAAAAAAAAAGGATTCTATGAAAAGTGCTATGACACCCTTCTTGTATGATGATATCAGTCACTTAGTTAAAACTTTAATAAAGAATCCGGAAACTAACATTATTTTCCAGACTCAAAACGTAATCTATGAAGCTGATCAGTTTCCTCCATAATTTCATATTGCAAGAAAATATTTTCAGTTTTGGTACAGCAAAAGGGGAATTAGAATGACACTCGAAGGCTGGCAAAAACCCAGAGATTTAAAATTAGAGAAGATTGTATGTTATTCTTGCAAGTACTAATCCAGAAGTAAGTAGAAAGAGTCCTCCTAAATATTCCATCACAAAGGCATTTAGTTGTTTGTCACCGAAGATAATGCCTAATACTACTGAAAAAAGTATTGTGTTGAAAAATCATTGATATCAAATCGAATTGATGGTTCGACGGCTGAATTAATAAAGAGAATTTAGAAACTTGAAGATAAGTTTTATGTCCTTGAACTTCTGAAAAATTTGATGAAAAAAGGAAGCCTAAGAGATTAAGTTTAATTGAAATTTAAAATGTTAAAGTAAAAGAAAAGAGAATCGTTTAACAGATTTCTTTATTTCATTTGGAATGAATTCTGTAGCGAAAAGGTTTCTCGACAAACAAAGATGGTTTACAAGAAAATTTGACTGAAAGGTGTATCTTAAAAATGTTGATGCTGAAGTGACTGAAAGTCTACAGAAGGATTTATTGATTGTATTACAATGACGATGAGTCATACTGCGCAATGTTCTTCAGAGTATAAAAATACTAAAAAGAAAACCAGTTTGAAAATAGCAGCATCGAAGTGCAAAAAAAAAAAAAAAAAAAAAAAAAATAGCAGATGAATTTAAAGAGTGAAAGAAGTATAAGAGAATGTCAAAGAGACCGAAAAAACAACTCATATTTAGAAGAGAAAATACTTTCTTAAACAGTCATAACTTTTTTTTTTTTTTAAGTAATTATTAGTAAAAGTTTTAGAATAAAATAATTTTATTTGTTTTAGAGAAAAGAAAATATTTTTTATTTAATTTAGAGAAAAAAAAATGTGCAAAATGTTTTTATATTTTACCTTGTTTTATTAATTTTTATTGAATAAAGTAAAAGAAAAGGGAAAAATGAAAGCAAAGCAGGGACCTGGTAAACATATTTTGCAGATATTTAGAAAATTAATGATTGTTTATAAACTTTAGCTTATAGAAATAATTTGGAAGTCTGTTAAAAATTTCAATGCAAAATATAAAATATCACTTGTAAAATGTCAAATTGAATGATGTCATTTAAATTTGTGAAAGCTGGCCAAGAAAATTTGTTTACTGGGATGGTTAGTGGGTGGCTCTGTAGGGCTTTCGTTTTTTCACTTTTCCTTATAGAGAAAAGATAAAATGATGTCAATCAATTAGTGGAGTCCAAGGAAAACATCGGAATTAAAGGAAAAACACAGGAATTAAAGGACAAACAGGATAAATATAAGGAAGAAATGGATCAAGTCTCTTCTTAAAATTGCCTTTGTACAGAAACATTCCTACTCCTTCAGCCTCTCCTCATAGCTCTTACCCTCAAACCCAGAAATCATCCTTGTTGCTCTATGTTCACTCTCTCTAGCATATCAAAGTCTTTCTTTAAATTAAAAGGGCTCAACTTGTGCACAATACTCTATACTGGCCTTAACATAGCTATATACAGTTTACTTTATATACTTCCTTGCTCTTGTAAACAACATTGCGAATTATTATGCCCAGATCTTATTAGCTATTCCTTGCTTCCAAACACTGATTTTGCTACTTTCAAATTACTGCTATATAATACCTAAATCTTTTTCTTGGTCCACAGACTCAATCCAATCCCTATTCATATCGTAGTTAAAACTTTTTTGAGTAACCTAGGTGAAGAACCTTACACTTTTTACTATTAAAATTTATTTGCCACTTATCTGCCCACCCAAGAAGTTTATCAAGATTAGGGGTGTACCGGAACTGAAATTTTCAGTTCCGGCCGGAACCGGAATTAGCCGGAATCAACAAAAAAAATTCCCGGCCGGAATTGCTGGCCAGAACCGGGAATTCTTATTGAACTTTCATTTAACTATAAGGAAATTGTAAAAAAAAAATATTTTATATAAACTTTCAACATAAAATTCTTAATATTAGTAAAAGCACTTCTTGAACATATGGAAAATCATCATCGAAGAGAATATCTGGAAGTCCAAAAATTTTATTGTAAAAAGGAGAGTCTTGTATTTTCTAGAACAGGGGAAACCAGAAAAGAGCAATAGATCCAAGCTGTGAAATAAGTGAGTTTTGAGGAGAGTTTCTCCCTAAAAAAGATTTGGCATAAAAATGACCCCAAATCATAGAAAATGAATTTTATCGCAACGAGTAACCAGCCATTCACAGTCACAGAAGAAAAGGAATTCATAGAAACGTATTGGCCATCTTCACCAAAATATCTTATTTCCTAGTAGTAATATTTTGTAGAGAATGCTTACCAACTTTCATAACAGGAAATAGTGATCAGCAGTATTCGAGAAGTTATCTAAGCTGATCAGATATCATTTACTAAAGATAAGTATATATAATTCAAAACTAAATAATTCAAACGAGTCCTTTATTTATTTAACTGCACCTCTGACTTACCAGCGAGTTTAAAAAAATGGACTGTGACTCCATTGCCAGTATTTCCCAGTTCTCATCTGAATTAAAATCACTAATTGTTTGGAAATTATTGATGAATAATTGGAAATTCCTCCTAACAAAATCCTTGGATCCTTCGAGATGGAACATATAGCATGAAACTTGGAATGATTTAGCTGGATACACAAGTTTATTCTTGTTTTATTCATAAACTTTCAATTTGTTATTACAGATGTCTTATTTTCTCGAACAGTGCGATTTAATAAAGAAATGTAGAATATTTGTTCACACATTTCAATCATTCCAGTTTTTTTAAGCCTGTTATGAACTTAAAAGAATACAAAGAGACATGGATCCACATCTTGCAAGTCCACTTTATGCCAATTTCAAGATGTTAATACAAGTGGAATAGCACATATTTGATTCTTGAAAGAGTTAATTGTTTGAAAAGACCTCTGCAAGTTTATATTATAGAACAATCAATCATTTAAGCTTTGACTGCTAATAAATGACAAATACTTCAAAAAATTCTAAGAGTTTTGCAACCATTTTTCATAGTTACGGAAACTATAAGGCAAAATTAATATATCATCAATTATTCTCCATATTTGAGTCTTCAGCATATCTCTCAAACTCTAAGGATGACAGCAGAGTTCAGACTTTAAAAGAAGAGCTAAAGAAGGCATTAGAGTTAGATTTATGAATAAAAAGGGAAAAAGAAAGATCAATATCACATTAAATTCAAAACAAATATTACATTTACTTTTATAGTAACCGATATGCTCAATAAACTGAACTTGTAAGTTTCTAATGAAATAAGAGAATTGAGTTGAAAATGAATGCCTGAAGAAATATGCAAAATAATTGAAGTTAGAAAGTGATAATAGAGTGCGAGTACAGAAGAAGGTTCATTCGATGAGTCATCCATCCATTTTCAGAAACAAGCATTATCTATACAATAAACTTAGATTTGCCAAGTACCTCAAAATCATCAGGAGCATTAAGAAAAGAAATTACTGGAAAGGTACTTTAGGTTTTTATAAGTTTGAAGAAAAGGAAAGTGACAGCGAGTCAGTTGTGTAAAAAGGAAAAAAAAGAAAAATCAGTGGCTCTTCAAAAGGGAAATTCTAAAGAAATTAAATTTTTTTTTAACAGAGAAATCAATTTAATCTGGGAAATGAAGAATTACTTAATTGGTGGAAAGTGACCAAAGCTAAAAATCCCAAATTTTGATGCAAGCCCAAAAATTACTCTCCTTCCCAGTCTCCCCATATATTTAGAGAAATTATTTAAATTAATTTTAAACAGGATATATATTTGAATAAAAACGTTTAAAAATAATCCCCAATACTATGTGAACAGTTTTTCTTTGACTCACCACAATTCATCAATGTTTTCAAAGTGTAAAGAAAGTTAACTTATATATATATATATATAGATATATAATATATATATATATATATATATATATACTATAGATATTATATATATATATATATATATTATAATATATAAATATATATATTATATAATTTGGAGTTAAATTTGAATTTAATATTATCTTATTAATCCTATATTGAGATACTGATGTAAACTTTAACTATAAATAATACTGCAGGTATGTAATACACTGTATGAATGACTACACGAGGCTACTATTTATATTTGTTAAAAGATTTCGTGTCAGAAAGATTATCTCTCAGCATATTACTTTCCAAAAGTAAATTAGTAATTCCGGTTCCAGCCGGAATTTTTCAAAAGTCCGGCCGGAACCGGAAAAAAATGTCAAATTCCAGCCGGAATTCCAGTACACCTCTAATCAAGATCATTTTGAATATTTATGCATCCTTCACTATTCCTAACTGAGGTGGCCACTTTGGTATCATCTGCAAACTTAGAAGAAACCTTGCATTTAAGTCTCCTGGTCTAAATAATTTATATAGATAACGTCAGGCGGTGTGACTTGGACCACTTTAGGTATATAAGTCTGTCTCCCGACTTTCCCTAATGCGCTTTTTGAACTTTTTTTTTTCTGAAATTCAAGCCCATATAGTAGGTAATAAGCACACACAAAAAAATAATATGTTATTTCTAATAAATAATTAGTTTTATTAAAGTTTAAATAAACTCATTCAGCCTGACCTTGAAGGGGTGAATCGGACCACCATTGAGGGGTGAATCGGAGCATCTGTTTAAATTCCTCTTTTACTTATAAATTCAATTTTATATTTTAATTTTACTTAATATAATAATTGTTTATCATTAAAATCAGTAATTAAGTAATAAAAATGTCGAGTAATGATACATTAAAATAAGATAAAAATAAGGTGGTCCGATTCAAAAATTTCGCACTTTGGAACTTCGTATTTTTTATATAAATTTCATTTATTTAATTTTAATTTAATGTAAGTAACTAGTTTATGTATATTTAATTAATTATACATAAAAATGTCAATAATAATGTTAAAATATTGAGAAACAAATGGTAGGTCCGATTCACCCCTTCATCAATTTTTACCCAGGTGATCGCGACCAAGTTTGGCCCCGTTGATTTTGCCCACTAATTACTGTTTGAACAAAAATTTACTTTTTTGCCAGTTTAAAGCTAACATACTCGAGTGTATAACCACTGAAAAAATAATTAAAATCATCCACAATTTTTCATTTTAAAACAAAGTTAAAAAAACTCAACTTTTTCAAAAAGAAATTCTTCTTTGAAGGGCATTTTGTACCCTAAATTTAATTATATTTTTTATAAATATAAAACTCTCTATGAGATTAAAGATGATCTAAATAAAACTTGTAGTACTACCGCGTGGATATTAAATGAGAGAAAAAACTATATTTTATTTTTTATTTTAGAGTGGACCGAATCACCTCTCTAAAAGAGGTGGGCCCGGTCACCCTGCCCGACGCTATATGAGGAACCATAGTGGCCCCAGCACTGAACCCTGTGGGACACACTCTTCAACTATTTCCCATGCATGACTCATTGCCATTTAGTTGTACACACTGTTTTCTATTTCTCAACCGCTCTAATCCAACCATGTACCACTTCACCTATACCACAATGAAATAACTTCATCAGCCTTATATGGGGAACCATATCAAAAGCTTTGCTAAAGTCTAAATATATAATATCAACTGGATCTCCTCTGTCAATGCAGTCAATGTTTTCCATAAATTCTAAAAGGTTTGTCTGACATGACCTACCCTTTCTGAAACTGTACTGGAATCTTACAATACCTTGTTATCTTCTAAGTATTTCTCTATATGACCTTTCACTAACTTTTCCAGAGCTTTTACAACCAGAGATGTTAAGTTAACTGGCTTATAATTTCCCAAATCTTCCTTACTACCTTTCTTATAAATAGCATAATATATGCTGTATTCCAGTCATCTGGTACCACACCAAATGTTATAGATCACTTTAAAAATCAAATACAGTGCCTTTGCAATGCTGGTACTACCCTCCTTCAAAATTCTACCATATATACATACCATCAGGGCCTGCAACTTTACTTGGATCAATATGGCCTAGTAAACGTTTAATATCTTATACGTCAAATTCAAATTCTGGAAGTATTTGTTACATGCATACCAGAACTATGTCTCCAAACAATTTTTCTAATCTTTCCTCAGCTAAACACTGAAGCAAAATAAGCATGAAAATGTTGACCCAACTCCTTCTGAACTCACTAACTTTTCATTAATTTTAATTGGACCAATTGTCCTATTACTTTTAAATTTATAAAAGCTAAAAAAAACTTCTTCAGGTCCTTATTACTATTCCTTACTAAATAATTCTGACCTCTCTCTTTGCCTCCTTTTCTTAGTTTCTTGCTTTTTGTTCATTTCTATTTTTTCCTATATTTTCTAAATCATCTCCCCTATTTACTAACTTTGAATATTTTAAAACATCTCACGGCTTCTTCATTGATTTTCGCTCTTATCTCTCTATTCCACCAAATAGGTTTTCTCTTCGCCACCCTAATAGGTTTATCTTTAAAACATACTGATTGAATATTCATTAAAATTTTCTTAAAATATTTCTACATGATAAAAGTTTTGGTCTATAAACACTTTATCTCAGTCAGTTATACTAAGCATGTCTCTAAATTTGGTAAAATCACCATTTCAGAAATCTAAGATCTTATCCTTATTAACTTACAATTTGGGAGCAGAAATCACATTCATATTAAATCTAATGTATTATTATGGTCACTAAGTCCTAAATTCTCCTAAACTATAGCCTCATCCACCATACTTTTATCATTAGTTAATAGTAAGTCTAATAGTGCATCGTTTCTTGTGGGTTCATGGACCATATGGCTCAAAAAGTTATCTAGTATACAATTTATAAATACAGAACTACTATGGTCCATATTAGACAAGGAATCCCATTGAATGACAGGAAATTAAAATCACCCATTATGACTCTACCTTTTTCTTTACTGTCTCAATTTCTTTCACAATTTCTGCATCTAATTCTTGACTACAGCCAGGAGTAGGTTTGGGAAAGGAAAAAAATAAGCTCGTTTTTTTCGGATATAAACGTTTTTTTTTTTCATGAAAAAAACAAAGCCTGAAAAAAAGTGAAATTTTTTTTTTTCATTTTTTTCAATTAAGTTGTGTAATTTACATGTTTGAACAATTATATTATAAATTTTAGCTAATATGCTCTAATTTGGAAATTTTTTGGTTCCAATTTCCTACAAGGTGAAAGCCCCTGAGTATGTGTTCAAAATTTTTATGGGTTTTCCATATTTTTATTTTATATTCTGAATTTTGATATTCATAATATTTTGTTTGTGGCTTCATTAATGTTTCCTTACTTTGTATCAACTTGTGTGTTCACATTGTTTATTCAATTATTAATCAGAATTATAGAAAATACCACATCGAAAAGAGTCGTGTGGACTTTACTTTTTAAGGAAATAAAAAGGTAGCAAAGGCCCTTACATGAAATATAACTTTTGTTTTGTTGACATTGAAAAACTAATATTTATTGCTCATAATCTAGAACTAGAAATCTGAAAATTTGCCAACTGAGAGAGATAATTATGCTAAGGCATCTTTAGAGGTCCTGTTACTGCCCCTGCTCCTTCACCACTGTCATTCTCACATGATACTTCATACGACTGAGATATCAGACTTATCAGTCATATCAAAATTAAATGTTGCTGATCACGCTGATGAGCCCAGTGGATAATGAGCTTAACAGTAGTCACAGCACAGTAGTCAGTACTCAGTTGTGACGGGGAGTGGGGACTAGTGATCAGTGAATCAAAAGTTGATATTCCATAGCCAAATATTTAATTTCATTTACAATCTTGGTATAATTTTAATTTCAATATTTTTATCTATTTCATTTGCATCCTTAAGTCATTTTTGAGTTTTGTCGAGTGACACTAAAACATAATATAATACGTATACATAATATTTAAAAGTAAATTATATATATGATTATAATGATACAAATGTAAAATAATAGTTAAAATTTAGTAAGTAGAAGCCTACAAACAGCGTCTGCAGGCTACAACCTACTGTAAATTGTAACGAAAACCAAATTGATAAAAATATAAGAGAAAGTAGTTCTGCTATTTTAAATTCATATGAATATTTGTTTAATTTCAAGTATCCTTATATTGAAAATGAAATACTCAGTGAAATATTCAATATTAGCCTCTTTATATTTTTAAAAATACATTTAATGAAAAAAAATCTGAAAACGAAAAAACATGTTTTTTCTTGAAAAAAAAAAAAAAAAAATTAAAAAAAACTTTTTTTTTCCCCACACCCTAGCCAGAGTCTATAAAAGGCCCCTATTCTATATATTTATTGTACATAAGGATATCTACCCATACCAATTCAATATCATGATTAGTTTTAAAGTCAGTCTTTAATACAGATTGAATATTGCTTTTAATATAAAGCGCCACACCACTACCCCTCTTTCCTCTACGCTGGTATAAAGTGAATATCTATCTATTTCATATTCTGAAAGGAGTCTCTATATATTCTTCATTAACCATGCTTTTCAGTTATCCAAATAATGTCTAGATTCTTCATTATGGTATAACTAATCAGCTCATCTGTTTTATTTTTAAGGCATGAGGCAATTTGCTGGTTTAAAAAGCATTTGATATTCAAAATGCTGTTATTTTTATTGCTATCATTATTTGAACCAGTAACAACACTAGTTTTATTTATTTCACCACTATTACAGTTACAATCGCTATTATTCATATCCAGATTTAGCCCATCACCTCCAACTTTACCTAGTTTTTTGATAAACAAATCTCCAATCTGGTACTGAAAAGCCCAACAAATTTATGACTCAAGTGAACTCCGTCTGCCGCAGAAAGAAATTCTCTCCAGAAATCCGAAAAACAATTTCCTAACCCTTTCATTTAAACCTAAAGCCCTACTCCCCCATTCCTGACCTGCACCTAACCTAGGTGAAATCCCGGAAATCATGCACCTTCTTCCACTACCTTTCATCTTCTGAATCAACCTCCTATAATCTGATATAAATTCTTTTGACCTATGTCCTATATCATTTGTACCCACATGCACAATCACATTTGAATCAACAATTGTAGAATCAATCTCTCTATCTATCCTATCCACGATATCACTCTCTGACACCTGGATAACATACTCTCAGTCGTTACTTTTTATACTTATTTTGATGAATCCTATTTAGGTATTGTTGTTAAGGAGAGTGGTGGCAGGATGCCATATTCCGTGTAAATCTAAAGGTCTAAGTGGCATCCCGAGAAACCTATAACAGTAATACCCGAAGAGCTGATTCCCAATAGTTTCTACCCTAACATAAACACCATTTAAATACAAAGACAGCTCTGAGGTTAGAGGCAGTGACAGTGACAAAGGGAAGAGACGTACAGATAAAAACTCAATTATGTTAGACTAATGTATCTAACAACATCAGGGGAAAAGATAATGTATATATCTGAAAAATTACGCATGTGGTATCTTTGATAGATAAGTACAGTTACTATTGCAAACCAAGGATTCAACCGACAAATTAATAAGCAAACTTTTTTTTAATCTTTTTAAATTAATATTTATAATATTTACAAAGGTATGAGTACGACTCATCTACAGAAAGTCAGAAGAAAATGTTCGCTGATTCAAGTGAAGAAAAATCTAGACCAACAAAGCCCATCCTAAGTGACACCATGAAATGATGAAGCAAGATGGTGTGGTATAAAAATGGGATAAATGATCCAAAACCATAAATGAAATACTCAGCTTGGATTTTACTTGATGACCTTAAGTTGTTTTGGATATGCCAGAGAGTTTGTTCAACTTTAGTTTTGGAGTCCAGGTTGTTTAAATCCAAGAATGAGATGAATTTACTGAATATTATATTGAAGTTGGAATATGTAGCTGGGAATTTGGGTCCCAGATCTAGAAACGTGACTGGGCCTTGGGCTCCAGCCAGAACTAGAAACGTTTTCACCCAAACTAAAAAAGCTTCTGCCTGAAACTAAAACCTTTAAGAATAAGAATTCCATAAATAAATAAATAAATAAATAATAATAAAATAATGAATAATAATAATTAATAAATGAGTTTATACAGATATTGCAATTATCAAAGATAATGATAATGAAACATACCCTATCGGAAGTAGGGTGTATACTTTCCTCAGGAAAGTAGAAAGTAATCAGAAATGTCTGTCTTCGGATCTGATAAATAAAAAGATCAGGATTCCTCTCTGTATTTAAAGGGAAAAGGTCATTAGTTTTGCAATGCTTTGAAAACAGGAAAATCAAATCAAAGAACATTAGATCATTAGAAATATAGAGACAGTAAGAAGCCACATGGGCCTATCGAGACTGTCTCAGTCAACTCACTAAGCAAACATGCTCATGCAAATCCACAAAGCACCCTAGGGCTTGTCAAATTACTAACTAAAATACCAATTTTGCTTAGTCAAAAAAAAAAAAAAAAAAAATGATATATGATACCCAAACCATCCCTATACCTAAAAATCAAATATTTAGTCACAACAGCAATCTAACATTAATAACTACTGTAACTAAAAACCTGCCAATTTGGCTTCGTCTAAATATATATATATATACTATATGATACCCAATCCATCCATATACCTATCCAACCCTTTCTTAAATATTGCAACTAGGGATGTACCGGAACCTCGATTTTTTATGCAAGTTTACAAAATATTTACATGTATTGATAATCCAGAGACCAATAAATTCTTCATAGTAGATCATGGATGGGAGACCAGGGAGCACAGCAAGAAAATTAAGAAGGCATCCATCTTGATATAAGAAAGCATTCATTCTGTAATAGGGTTGTTAATTTTTGAAATGTTTTGCCACAGGTTGTTGAGTGTGACTTGATTGCAACATTTAAGAAAGGATTGGATAGGTATTATGGATGGTTTGGGTGTCATATAGTATATTTGACTATGCCAAATTGGTAGGTTTTTAGTTACAGTAGTTAAGGTTAAACTGCTTGTTATTACCATAACAAAGCTATTAAAGCTTGTATTGTGGTTATCATATACTTTAGCTATAGTTTTTTTCTTTTAGTTGTAGACTTTGTATATACTATATAAGTTATTGACAAGGGTGCTTTGTAGATTTGCAGGAGCATGTTTGGTGATTGGTTTTATTAGGTTGACTGGGACAGTCATGATAGGCCCATGTGGCTTCTTACTATCTCCATATTTCTAATGCTTTAATTTGTACCAGGGTTTCAAATTGCCCAACCCACCTGGGTTTTATTTAAAAAAAACCAGTTAAAAAAAATGGGTAAAATGTAAACTAAACATACTAAGAACCATAGCTAGCGCGGACATTAGCAACAAATAAATATCCATCACCATCTACAAACAATACATCCATCCAACACTAAATTTTGCGTCACCTATATGGCACCCATTATTAACCAAGGGAAACATGAGAAAACTTCAAACCACCCAAAACAAGGCAACAGGTTGCACAACTACAACTCCACAACAACACTTACATGATTAAACAAAAATATTACCCATAGATAAACATTTAGAAATGATAGGTACACAGTTCTATGCTAATAACACAAACACCTCAACACCCTTACTACACTATACTTTCCAACCCTACTAACCACAGGTTAAAACAACTTCCATCTTCCCCAGCTTTATTATACAAACAAATCCTGAACAACATCTGGCCCCCACAGGGTAACACTTATACAAAACAAACAGACACACACATAACTGAAAATTATTTAAGAAACCAACAACCAAACAATATACTAAATGAACATCCACCAGAAATTGCATCTGAATTCGACTCTCTTCCTCTAACAGTCCAATCATCTTTTGCCAAACTAAGATGTGGCCACCACTCAAACTTGCAATATTACAAATACAGGTTTAAACTCTACCAGACCATGTCAAATATCTGCACAAAATGCAACCGGTCCTCAGAGACTGTGTCTCACTTCCTCCTAGTGTCCAACTAATCATTGTCCCAGAGCAATCTGGGACATCACAAATTTAAATGATCTTTGGAGGAGGCCAACTGCGGCAGTGGAGTATCTTCGCAAGGTGTGGCCAGGGGGCTAGAAAGTATATAAAAAAAAAGTAATCTACTCACCCCTAAAATGTCTGAGAAACGTCATTATCACAAAATCTAGGGGCACCTTTCAAACCCTCAAACTATCATTTTAACTCCAAATTTATCCTTAACAGGATTTTATCTCTGATCACCAATATGGCTTTTGGAATAAATGAGCTACCGGTAATCTCTCTCTAATTCTTGATCTGCCCTTTGGACATTCCAGTGAATCTCTCACTGTGGCCTTAGACATATCAAAAGCCTTAGATAAAGTTCGGCATAATGCTTCTATTTCTTAGCTTCCCACTTTTGGTATCTATCCTTCTCTCTTTGAACTCTCAGATTTCCCTTCCAGCCATTCTATAGCAGCTGTTATAGATGGCCATTGATCATCCCTTAAATCTTGAAATAGTGGGTGTTCCTCAGGGTTCTCCAATTCTCTACTTTTCATTATTGACCTCTAAATTACTTCTTCACTTATCCCACCTCTACTCCGACGACTCTACCCTTCATTACTCTTTTCATTTTGAAAGGCATCCCCTCACAACAGCAATTAGCTTAGGCTAGAAGGGTAACCTTGGAGCAACTAACCTCATCTCTCTTGAATTTTTATTTGGGCCATTGAAACAGTTGTTTTTAATACCTCAAAAACTCATTTCTTCATTTTTCTGCTAGACATAATCACCACACAACTATAACATCTTCAAAAGTACACAGCTCAAACCTTCGTCTGTACTTAAAATTCTTGTTGTTTCTTTTTCTTGTGACCTTAATTGGAAGAATCACATTACTTACCTTTCTATACAAGCTTCTAAGAGGTTGGGTGTTCCAAGAAGCCTTTGAAATTTCTTCATGACACCCCAGTTATTTGCTCTGTTTAGGGGTGTCGTTTCGTCCCTGTATGGAGTATGCCTCATATCTGGGGTGGTTCCACTAACACAGCTCCCCATGAAAAGGTGAAGTCTAGGGCTTTTCATCTTATCAACTCCAGTCTGTCTGCCCTTTGAATTGTTGTCGCTTTCTTTATTCTATCTCTATTCCAATGAACACTGCTCTTCTGAATTCTCGAGTCGTTACCTCCAACATTGAAAAGGGCTTGTAGAACATGCCTTACTACACTGTCTCATCCTTTCTCTATTTAACTCTGATCCCAGATTTGAACACTTTCAAACACCTTCAAACACTTTCAAACACTTTCAAACACTTCCCTCAATCTGGTGGAATTTGGTAGGCCACTGGCCTATGCCCACCTGAGGAGGCATAAAAAAAATATTTATATTCTTAGTCATTTTTTTTTATGCAATTTTGCGCAATAACTGGGATGATGTCTTCTTTAGTAAAGCAAGTATTTCTGAAGATAGTATCTTTGATCCAGTGAAAACTGACAATGTCCAGATATATTCTTGATTAAATAGTAGTTGTAAAGTGGGCAGTGCAATGCTTTGCCAATGTTGTGCTGAAAGGGGATTAATGAACTTCCTTTGACGTTTTATATAGTTTAAGTAATTTTTTGAGTATCAGTATTACAAATAAAAGCAAATGGAGTAGCTGTTGGTTATTATTATTTTATTTTATTTTTTAGCAGGGACTCAACCTTTAGTTCTGGTAGTTTTTGGAAAGGCGGAGGAGGTCGGTCATATCCTGATTCAAGGTCAAGATTTGAAGACAGATCTGGAACTAATGATTACAGCAATGATTCAAGATCATACCAATCGCAAGCCCCAAATCCACCTGCTGGTAACTTTGGGAAATCTGGGAATTATGGTAGTAGAGATGGTGGTACTGGTTCAAGGTAATGTACTTCTCAAAATACAAAACTTGTGAATTTTATTATAGTCCATTAATTATTTTTGTCTTTTTGATTTTATTTTTTAATATATAAACATTTTGAAAAGAAAGGAAAATACTTAAATATCTTGAAATATTTAAAGAAAAAAAAAAAAAGGCACTAATTACTTTTAATATTTTTTAAAAATGTTAATTTAATGCAAACCGTTAGAGGGGACACATTAAACCAGTCTGAATTATCTTCAAAACCCCTTTTAAATTACTCCATTTCCTTTGTTTTTCATTTTGTTTATTCAATTTTTTTTTTTTTAATAAAAAAAAAATAGATAATTTGATATGATAATTTGTATTTTTACTCATTGTGATGTTTCAGTTGCTCTGAATTTGTGTGGATCAATTAGAAAAGTTTTTAAATTTCCTTGTTACTGTGACAAAAGCAGGAACGCCTATATTATTGTTTTTATTAAACTACATTTAGTAAGAAATAATTTTGCAGATTTACAAGTAATTCACAAGGATCCCAATATAAAGGTGATGGATCTTCACGATATGGTGGTGATAACTCTCAATATGATGGATCTAATTATTCTAACACTGGCCCTTCAAATTACAATAGTGCACCTCCCCCAAACTACGGTAGTGATAGAACTCAAGGATATAATAACAGCAGTAGTGGACCTCCAAACTACAGTAATGATAGAACTCAGGGATATAATAATAGCAGTAGTGGACCTGGAAATTATGCCTCTGGTGGTCCTAATTTTGGTGGTAGTGGCCCACCATCTCGCCCACAGCCACCAGTGGGTGGCCCTCCAGCAAGGAATTCAGGCGGCTATGGAGCTGCACCAACTGAAAATCTTTTCTCTTCAATTCAAACACTTTCTGAAATCAGTAAAAATGACATTGCTTCAAAAATCATTTCTGCTGTCCTTCAAACTGTAAGTATTAATATATATATATATATATATAGCATATATACATACGCATATATATATTATATATAAGAGGTTATTATGATATATGTATATTATATATATATATATATATATTATATATATATATATGCTATTATTATATATATATATATATACATTTATATATATTTATATATATATATTTATATATATATATATATATACATATTATATATATATATATGAAGAAGAGTTATATATATATATTATTATAGCATATATATATTATATATATATTATATTATATATATATATATATATATATATATATATATATTTATATTATTATATTTATATACATATATATTATATATATATATATATATACATATATATACAGAAAGAAGAAGAAGAAGATATACATATATATATATATATATAAGAGCAGAGTATATATATATATATATATATATATATATATATATATATTTCAGTTCATACATACTGAGACTCAGGGGTATACTACTGGTCACGTTTTTTCATGCATACGTTTTAAGATATGCTAAAAGTCAGAGAAATTCAAAAAAAGTCAAGAATGATCCATGGACCAAGTTGCATAATTTTGATATATTTTTTTCCTTACTGTATAATTGTGGAATAAGAGATGTATTTGATAAGTGAATGAAAGGATGGGCGAGGAATGATATCCATAAATCTACTTCTATCCTGTTTCTTTATTTTTAGTCACTATTACCTACTATATTCTTCCTATTCTGTTCGTAGAGGCTGTCCCAAGTTCATCCTTTCGATTAAAGGTAGATTGGTACATGGGATGTGTTTCAGACTGTATGACTTATATGACTAATCTGTTTATATCTTTTCTTTAAGGATTTATACTTTTGAGATGTTTTTTTTTTTGAGGTTTTACCTAAGTGATTTTGGATTTTTGCAGTTGAAGATATTTTACTATTTATTTATAAAACGACTTCAAACAAAAACTAACTTTAACGAATCTGTGGTTGGACGTCAAACTGAACCTACAGCTTATCATGGGCAAAGGACCTGATAGTTCCAAGGCATACTGTAAAGTACATAAAGGATCTTGATCTATCTAACATGGGACGCCGAGCCGAAGTTTCACGAGGGGGAAACCCATTCGAATTTAATCAAAACTCAGCACAACCATCTGAAAAACTTTTTCGTTATGTGTGTTCTAACACAAATATTAGTGAAAGTGTGCACCAGCACCAAGTGCCATTCCATCAAATTTCTAATCATACTAACCGATTTAATGACCGAAAAGTTCCATTAATAAATCAATCAAAACCAGTTTATCAACGTTTCATCTTTTTGCATTAAAGATGATGTTACAAGATCTGAAATGCTATGGGCATTGAAAGGTGGTGGATGATAAATGTCTTTAAACTCAAAGTAGATATAAGGCAAAACATTTTAATTTATCTTCACTAGGTTATTAATGTAAACTTTTAATTTATTTTCTTTGTATAAATAAAACTGTTTACTTTTGGAAAAAAAAAAAAAGAGTGTGTGTTTTTTTTGTTATGGGGAAGGTATAGGTTGATTACTAAGAACAAAAATATTTTTAAATTCATCCATTATGATTAACAGTTTCTAAAGTAAATTCTCAATAATTTAATGTATGAACTGAGTAAACAGGCTGTAATAATGATTAATAGATATTTTATACGCTGCATTGAATTCAACACACTGGTCATGGACATTGTGATTTTTCAGAAATCAAATTGTAAATTTCAGTGTGAACCATATATATATATATATATGATATATATATATATATATATAAAAAGATATATAGTTTTGAGAGATGAGGTTATATATATATATATATATATATATATATATATATATATATATATATATATATATATATATATTATAATGGAAGAGAGTGGAGGTGCCTTACCTATTATATGCATTTATTTGGTTTTAAAGTAACTGAAGAGAGTGAGAGGATTGGTAGAGGGATTTTCAGGTGTGTAAAAGCAGGAAGCTAGGTGCACAAACGCAGATGGTTATAAGGTTATGGTTCTGAGTGAGGAAAGTCCTGTTATTTTGGTTGGTGAGCAGCTGGAACAAGTGTCTGAGTTTAAATAGTTAGGATATATGTTGGATGAAATGGGAACGGATGGTGCAGAGTGTAGTAGGAAAGTTGTGAATGGTAGGAAGGTAGCTGGAGCAATTAAATCCTTTGAGGATGTAAAGGGACTAGGTCTCGAGTGTGCTAGGGTCTTACATGAGGATGTGTTGTTACCTGTGTTAATGTATAGTAGTCAAACTATGGTTTGGAATAAGAGGCATAGATCGAAAATACAATGTGTTCAGATGGACAATCCTAGGGACGTTTTAGGTGTGAGAAGAATTGATAAAATGAGGAATGAATGCATTAGGGTTGTGTGTGAATAAAGAGTTAAATGAGAGAATAAATAAAAAAAGCGGTGTTATTGAGTGTTTTGGTCATGTGGAAAGAACTGATTATAGTCGGTTTGTTAAGCTTATGTTTAGTGGTGTGTGTGTGCTGGGAATCGACCGGCTTTGAGACTGAAGAAAAAGTGGATTGAGTCAGTAAAGGAATGCCAGGAGGAGAAGAAAGTGAGTTTGGCAGAGGCGAGAAGAAAGGTGTATAATAGGAGTGAATGGCGAGGTTTTGTGTGGGGAGGGTATGTGGGCCCACTTAGCCAAGGGATGAACCCTACATTGACGAGATGCCAAAGTGAGGGTCCATCACGGTCCCATGAAGCCCTAGGGTGGATTTTTCAGACTTCGGCGAGTTCTTACTAAGGCTGGGATTTCTTTTAGACTTGCGTAATATTATTCTACTATTTTTCTGTTTCCAGTGCATGTATCGCACCTTACCCCCGGTGTTGGGGAGTGAAGGTGGCTGATGCTGATTATATATATAATATATATACAGCACATATATATATATATATATATATATAGATATATATATATATATATATATATATATATATATATATATATATATATATATTATAGAGAGTATGTATAGAGAGAATATATATATATATGTATGTACATAGTTATATATATATATATATATATATATATATATATATATATAGTATATATATATATATATATATATATATATATATATATATATATATGTATATTTATATACGGTATATATATATATATTAGTATATATAGTATATATATATATATATATATATATAGTAAAGATATATATATATATAAAGTATATATATGTATATGTATATATATATATATATATATATATATATATATATATATATATATATATATATATATATATATATATATATATATATATATATATATATACATATATATATATATATATCCCGTCAATTGAGGTAATGTGAACAGGTTTTTATAGAAAATTGAATTGCTAAGGTCTGTTATCAAAGAACTGTAAGAAATAATTTTATTAATGGTTGAAAATTGAAATATATATATAATATTTTTAACAAAATTTCATTGTAAAAATAAAAGTATATATATAAAATTATGCTAATAATAGTTTTAAGAAACTTTTAAAAACTAACATTTTTGAAATGAAGAATATTAGGGTAATGTGAACAGACATCACTTATGGGTAAAAACTGCTTTATTTTAGAGGAAAGAATCCAAATGTGTCTTTAAAAGTGAAGATTGTTCTTCTAAAGGTTTACATTTTTCACTATTTGATCCATTTGTACTTCACCTTTGAAGGTTCCTTAAATTGATTTTTTATTGCTCAGTTTTTCTTTGAAATTTAACCCGGACACTAGCTTTTTCATTTATTCTTAACACTGCTGACGTAACACTACGACTTAAATTTTTCGCCCTCAAACTTTATTAAAGCATAAATACCCTTCCCCAGTAGATGGTACAAAGCCCCTTTCCTTCTCTCTATCTTCCCTACCTTCTCTACTATTACCGGTCCCAGTTTCATTTGATGTGGAGGCAGCTTGTAAATCAAAAGTAGAAATTGATTGACCTGGCTAGATATTTATCCTTCCTCTCTTCCTTTGTACTATTTCTACAGACTCTTTTCTTTTTGCGTTAAAGTAACTAATAAATTCTGGGCTTAACATTTTGTGGTCTGAATGTTTTTGATCTTAGAGAGGACTCGATTCCTGTTCAAAGGAATTAAACCCACATTAAAACCAGGAATTAAACAAAGGAATTAAACCTGCATTAAACCCAGAAATGGAGATTCGTTTCATTTGTCCTTCATGTTATTCAGAAGTTCTGTTAAGAGCCTGGGAAACTTATTTTTTTGTTATTTGTGCTTAAGATTGATAAGAAATGCTTACCCAGTTTTAGCACGAAGTTCGCGCATAAATGAACGCGATATCTCATAAGTCACTTTTGTTTACAAACAATTTTAATCAGCTGTTCTGATGGAGCACGTGGCTGTGGAATAAACAGGAATAAAAAAATAATAAATGGTTTATATTAGAACTAATTGATCAACTATTGTGAAAGTTTATCGATTTGGAAGAAATTAGATTTAAAGCTAATTTTATTGACTGAAACATTCATCAATTCAAACTCACCTACCACGCCGCCATCTTGTTTGTTTACATTTTTTCGTAAGAATGTGCTAAATTCGGCAAGCACGGGAGATAGCAACTTTACAGAATTAAATACCCACATGAGTGAAAGTATTTTCACGATTTTGGCTAGTTTGACAAAAACGAATGCAAACTCGAGCATTTCTTACATTTCGTAAGCACAAATGCAAAATCGAAAACGGCTTAAGTTTTTCCAACACTTTTCTTAAATTTTTCCATTACTTTCCTCCACTTTACCTTTAAGGGATGGAAGACTACAACATCTAATAGTTGGAGCAAGTGTGTGGAATTAGGTGGAAGAAAGACCATTTGTATATTGTTAGTTTATAGTGTCTCTACGGCTGTTAGGAGACATGTGACTGTGTTATCCTGCATCAGGATTTTTTTTCATCTTTGTCAATGCATATCTGATGGAAGAATGGAATCACAATTTTTCTAAAATAATCCAAGAAAATGATTCCATCAAACCAGCCACTTTTGCTTACATTATATTGGGAGTGTGTTGGGTCATCCATATGAGAATCTAGAAGACGATCCACTTTATAAACAATGTAAGGGGAGAGCATTTTTCCTGTAGCACTTGAAGCTAACTGAAATGCGTCTTATCTTCAAAGCGTCTGGCAAAATGTATTGAACAGTTTCGTATGACTGTCTTAGTATCTCGCTAACATCGTGTATAGTTTGTATACGATCTGCAAGAATAGTGTCGTGAACTCTTGCTATGTTTTCGACTTTGTCTTTGTTGATTGTCGGCTGGAATGCTCACCACCGTCTGCTCATCCGTCCTTGAAGCATTTGTGTTATAAATAGGTTTTGCTTTTGCCCATGGCATTATCTACAAAGGCTTCCTGTAGCGTTTTTTTTTTTTTAAGTTTAAAAGTCAAATTTTTGTGTCCATTTCTATCGAAAGTTATATTTTTTTATTCTCAAAGGCAAGCAAAAAAAAAAAGTATCCCTTTCAACTGGACTGTTGGCACTGATTCACAAAATATACTGCTTCCACATCTTGTGGCAGAAGGTGATACTACATCCAGTTTGTGTGGGCTGTTCAAATTCCTCATCCGTCTGAAGCTGATTTGGTGTTGCAAATAGGTTTTGCTTTTGCCCATGGCATTATCTACAAAGGATTCCATTTTAGTAGCATTTTTTTTTTTTTTTTTAAAGTTTGAAACAAATTTTGCTGCTTATTCTTTGCTTATAAAATGCGCCATGAAAAGCCATAAGGAAAAAAACCTTTCAACTGGACTGTTGGCACACTGATTCAAAGTTAGATACTGCTTGCCACATCTTGTGGCAGAAGGTGATACTACATCCAGTTTGTGTGGGCTGTTCAAATTCGTTCATCCGTCCTTGAAGCATTTGTGTTATAAATAGGTTTTGCTTTTGCCCATGGCATTATCTACAAAGGCTTCCTGTAGCATTTTTTTTTTTTTTAAAGTTTGAAACAAATTTTATGGTTATTTAAGTTATAATAAGAAAAAAAAAAAAAAAAAAAAAAAAAAAAGCATCCTTTCAACTGGACTGTTGGCACACTGATTCACAAAGCATACTGCTTGCCACATCTTGTGGCAGAAGGTCATACTACATCCAGTTTGTGTGGGCTGTTCAAATTCGTTCATCCGTCCTTGAAGCATTTGTGTTGTAAATAGGTTTTGCTTTTGCCCATGGCATTATCTACAAAGGCTTCCTGATTGTAGCATTTTAAAGTTTTGAAACAAATCTTATGCTTGGCCTACTATTAAAATGTGTTTAAAGCCAAGTGGAAAAACCTTTCTAGCTTGCTGCTGGCACACTGATTCACCAAGATATGCAATTGCCACATCTAGCGGTAGAAAGGCATACTACATCCAGTTTTAGGCTGCCCAAACTGCCCATCCGTCGCTACTTCAGTTACAAATAGGGTTTAGTTTTGGCCCAGCACATTCACAAAGTAAGGTTTTCTGTAGCATTTTTTTTTTTTTTTTTAAAGTTTGAAACAAATTTTATGCTTATTCTTTGCCAAGTTAAAACCTTCTGTCAAAGTGCTAAGAAAAAAGCACCTAACTGGATCGTTGGCAATAATTGGATTCACAAAGTGATACTTGCCATGCCATCTTGTGGCAGAAGGTCAGTTACCATCCAGTTTTCGTGAGCCGTTCAAATTCGTTCATCCGTTCTGAAGCATTTGTGTTGTAAATAGGTTTGCTTTTGCCCATGGCATTATCTACAAAGGCTTTTTCATTTTTTAAAGCTAAATAATTTATGCCATTCTTGCCATAATTTTTTTTAAATATTTCCGGCGAAAAAAAAAAAAAAAAAAACTTAACTGACTGTTGGAACACAAATTCAAAAAAAAACTGATTCCCACATCTTGTGGCAGAAGGTCATACTACATCCAGTTTGTGTGGGCTGTTCAAATTCGTTCATCCGTCCTTGAAGCATTTGTGTTATAAATAGGTTTTGCTTTTGCCCATGGCATTATCTACAAAGGCTTCCTGTAGCATTTTTTTTTTTTTAAAGTTTGAAACAAATTTTATGCTTATTCTTTGCTTGTTAAAATGCGTCATGAAAAGCCAAGTGAAAAAAAAAAAAAAAAAAAAAAAAAAAAGTTGGCACACTGATTCACAAAGCATACTGCTTGCCACATCTTGTGGCAGAAGGTGATACTACATCCAGTTTGTGTGGGCTGTTCAAATTCGTTCATCCGTCCTTGAAGCATTTGTGTTATAAATAGGTTTTGCTTTTGCCCATGGCATTATCTACAAAGGCTTCCTGTAGCATTTTTTTTTTTTTTAAAGTTTTAAAAAAATTTTATTTTTATTTTTTTCTTTTTAAAATTCTTTTTTAAAAGGGAAGATAAAAAAAAAAAAAAAAAAAGCATCCTTTCAACTGGACTGTTGGCACACTGATTCACAAAGCATACTGCTTGCCACATCTTGTGGCAGAAGGTCATACTACATCCAGTTTGTGTGTGGGCTGTTCAATTGTTCATCCTGTCCTTGAAGCATTTCATAGTTGTAAATGTTTTGCTTTTATCTATGGCATTATCTTTTACAAAGGTTTCCCTGTAGCATTTTTTTTTTTTAAAGTTTGAAAAACAATTTTATGTGCTTATTCTCAAGCTTGTTAAAATCTGACATGAAAAAAAAAAAAAAAAAAAAAAAAAAAAAAAACTTTCAACTGGACTGTTGGCACACTGATTCACAAAGCATACTGCTTGCCACATCTTGTGGCAGAAGGTG
>JABUQX010104603.1:0-12974 GCA_015478945.1 Trachelipus rathkii | reverse complement strand
TATATATATACTATATATAATATATATATTAAGATTATCAAGAAAAAAATTGAAATACCCTATAAAAAAAAAAACTATATATGCCCAATAATTAATTTAATGGTTAGGATTAATAATTCTTATTAATTGGCGGATTTTCTTTTTCAAAACAATATTATGATTAGTTTTACATTTTGTATATATATATATATATATATATATACTATTATATAATTAATAAGTATAAATATATTTTAGTATATAGTGAATACTAATATATATATAATAATATATATTATACATATATATATAATATAATATATTTATATTATAGTATGATATTATATGAAAAAATAAATGGCACCTGCAGTTTGCCTCCCAGAATTCGGGGAAGCGTTTCTTCCTACACTCAGTAGAGGCGTACCTCCCTCTTTACCTGTTGTTGGCACTGCGTTATCGGCTCTCGCAGTCGTTTCTGCAATCAAGTTGTATGTTTATCTGTTCGGCTTTCTGTGTATGTTTGACCTTGAAGGATGAATTCGCTGTTTGGAGCGTATGTTTTTTTTCCGTTCTCTCTACTTCCCTCTTTGGCTACAATAAAATAAAACAAACCCTGCTTCTTGTATCGAACAATGTACGCCCGGCGAGCATGTGCGTTTTTTAATATATATATATCAGTTTATAATATATTATTATATAATAATTATATATAGATATATATATATTATTACCCCCATACATTTATAAATGTATATATATATTATATATATATAATATATATCTATATATATATTATATATATATATATATATATATATTATATATTATATATATATTATATATATATATATATATATATATAATATTGGCACAATGCAATACGTAAAAATGAAAGAGTTTTCCAAGAGAAAAAAAATGTTATATAAAATCTTAACGGTTATTTTCTCTTCCCTCCTTTTATTCTCTACATACAACACGAACAAACGAATAACTAACTTTCTTACTCATATATTCTTTCTTGAACATACGGGGTTAGTTATATCATTCAACAACTCATTCAACAAAAATAATAATTAATATTAAAATTAATTTATTTTTATAATGAATTCATTTGGCTAATTAACCCTTTATGGCTTTAAGCATCGATATCGGCACGTTTCAAAGAAAAGCCTATAGCTCATGTAAAAATTGTAAATCAAGCGGTATCTGGCAT
This sequence comes from Trachelipus rathkii, assembly GCA_015478945.1. Lineage (NCBI taxonomy): Eukaryota > Metazoa > Arthropoda > Malacostraca > Isopoda > Trachelipodidae > Trachelipus > Trachelipus rathkii. Next base: position 11,782 of record JABUQX010104603.1, on the reverse strand, counting down.
TATTTCCCTTCAAGTTTCGATTCATTTCATTTTAGAAAACTTTTGACCAATTGTAGGCTATTCAATGGCGATTACGTAACGTCAACGTGGTCAAGATCTCAATTTTTTGTGCCAAATTTAAACAGTGAATTTTCGGCGGAAATAATGGAAAATAATTCAAATAAAGGTAAGTACAGAGCTTCTAAAAAATTATTTTCCATTCAAATAAAGGTAAGTACAGAGCTTCTAAAAAATTATTTTCCATTTAGATATATACTATGAATATATTTTAGCCCATCAATATGACTTTCATATGTTGTGGAAAATATTTATCTCCGATTGTTTAAATGTACCTATTTCGGTGACATCTTGAAAATAAAGACAAAAAATTCTTCAAAAATCTTAGATAGAATAGAGTGAAGGAATAATATATATATATATTATATATATATATATATATATTATAATATAAATAATAATATTATATATAATATATTATATATATATATATATATATATATAATTATATATATATATATATATTATATATAATAATATATATATATATATATAATATATATATTATATATATATCATATAATATATAGTACTTTTTATTTAGGTTCACAGCTGATTGATCAGCTGATCTCAGCTTCTCAGCTTACTAATGATGTCATTTCTATCTTTTCCTTATTCAATAATTAATAATATATATAATATATATATAATATTATATATATATAATATATAATATAATATATATAATATATATATATATATCGTATATATATATATATACAGCCAATTAGTGTGGCATAGGTAATAAAATATGATTTATTTTCAGATCGCTCAAACGTCAATAATTTTTACGGCAGGAAACCGCTCTATGTACTAGATTTTTGTGCAAGAGATCAGCCCCAGTCTGATTCGTGATGAGTCAGACTCATTCAGATGCATGGCAGTGACGATGAAAAATTTCATACAAGTGAACGATGCCGACTAGACGGGATTTGATGCCTCAATTTATTTACAGGTTTGGGTAATTTTTTTACTACTCTCTCTCTTCTCTCTCTCTCTCTCTCTCTCTCTCTCTCTCTCATCTCTCTCTCTCTCTCTCTCTCTCCTCTCTCTCTCTCTCTCTCTCTCTCTCTCATATATATATAATATATATATATATTATATATATATATATATATATATATATATATATATATATATATATATATATATATATATATATATATATATATATATATTTATATATTTATTTATATATATAGATGAAGAAGCTGTCTTAGCTAGCACATCAAGGATGAAAACTATATTGCCTGCTGGTGCTGTCAGCACCTTACCATCCACTTCAAGCAGTATGGAAAAACTTTCGTCTGTATGTCTGGATGAAGAAAATTCAAATTTTACAAATGATACTTTGCCCCAGAAGACTCCCGCTACTGATTCAGGTAAAATAAGTAATTGTTCACTTTTAGCTGATGTTGGTCAAGAAGAGGAACAGGAGGAGGAAGAGGAAAGTCTTGTAGATATATCTTTTTATAGGGACCTAAAGAATAAAATAAAATGGAGAACGTGTGAAGATAATCAATGTAATGAAAAAGTAATTCCAGAATGGAAAGGGTATGTTGCCATTGATGGGAATGTATGCGAGCCCATAGAGTATTTTAGAAAATTTTTTGACGAGGATTTATTGAATATGATTTGTAATGAAAGCAACCTATTTGCTTCACAAAAAGATCCCTGTAAACCACTGATACTCAAAGTTGATGAGTTAGAGATTTTCCTAGGTGTATGCATGTATATGAGTATAGTGAAAATGAATCGGAGTCGCAGGTATTGGCGCAGTGAGGCCGATATTAGGGCTGTAACAGACTATATGTCCTGTGCTAGATTTGAAAAAATAAAAAGCTGCCTCCATTTTTCAGATAATTCAAAAACTCCTGCAAAAGATACCCCAGAATATGACAAAGTGTATAAAGTTAGACCACTTTTAAATAATCTAAATATGAAGTTCAATAAGATTCCATTGGGTAAAAACCTTTGTGTAGATGAACAAATGATTCCTTATAAAGGAACTCGTGGTCCTAGATATTACATAAAGGGAAAACCAAACCCTTGGGGATTTAAAGTTTGGACATTAGCAGACTCATATGGTATTGTGTATAATTTTGAAGTTTGTATTGGTCCAACCCCCAAGGTTGAAAGTTTTCCGGATTTGGGGTCATCTGCAAATATAGTATGCAAACTAGCATCTATCATTCCACAGGGTAAAAACTATAGGTTATTTATGGACAATCTATTCACAACCATACCTTTGTTTTTTGAGCTCTATAAGAGAGGCATACTGTGCATGGGAACAGTCCGAGCAAACCGGCTTTCTGGTCTAAAAATGATTGAGGATAAGAAACTAAAATCCAAAGGAAAATCTGCATTTGTGGAATATGATGGTAAAATAAATACCTGTTCAGAAAGTGTTCGAGTTGTCCGATGGAATGACAGCAATCTCTGTACAATAATGTCAACAATGGGGTCTGCTTACCCTCTTGGCAAAATTAAACGCTGGGACAAATCAAAATCAAGTACAGAAAAATCTGAATATGATTGTCCATCTCTTATTCATTATTATAATGAAAATATGGGTGGAGTTGATAAAATGGATGCCCTTATTGCCTTTTACAGAATGTTTTTCAGGTCAAAAAAATGGTACCACAGAATATTCTTTCATTTTGTTGACTTGTCTATATGTAACGCATGGTTAATTTATAGGCGGGATACAAATTCTATAAAGGAAAAAACAAACTGCCTTAGTCTGCATGATTTCAAGCTTGTTTTGTCAGAGTGTTTACGCAAGCAAAGTAAACCACTAACATGTAGAAAAAGGGGAAGACCTAGCACAGGTGTTGATGAATGTCTGGAGGCCAAAAAACGAAAAGGTCATAATACAAAATCCATTCCAGCTAAACCAATTAGGCATGACCAAATTGGACACTTTCCAATCAATTTGACGAAAAGAGGAAGATGTAAGAATCCCACTTGCAAATCCTCTCCTGTCACTTGGTGCTTAAAATGTAAGGTTTTCTTATGTAGTACCTCTGATAAATCCTGTTTCCTACAGTTCCATGGGGTAACATATGACCCTACAGCAATTCCATAATATATATATATATATATATATATATATATATATATATATATATATATATATATATATATATATATATATATATATATATTATATTTTTTTTTATTTATTTTTTTTTTTATATTAAATTAATTATATCAATTTTAAAGTAGAGTATATATATATTAAATGCAATTTATATATATTTTAAAAAACTAATATTCGATATTATATAGTAATAATACTGCTAAATATAAATGTGATATATATAATATAACCTTAATCATATATATATATATATATATATATATATATATATATATAATATTTTTTCAATTTTTATTATTTTGTGAAATAAATATTTTGAATTTAAATAGTATTTTTTATTCCAGAAATTATAGATAGGGAGATTAATATAATATTTGAAATAGATTTGCCATTTCTAAATAAGTGTACCGATATCGGTACGTTTGAAAATTGTCACGCTGAGCAAGAATCACCGATATCGGCACATTTCAGTAATTTCGTTATAAATATACAAAACTTTAAAAAATGAATATTATTTTCAATAAGAAGCCTATATTTATTAAAAAATGTAAAAAAAAAATTTTTTTATAAATATTTTATAAATTCGAGCCATAAAGGGTTAATTAAAAAAAAATTTTAATGGTATTTTGACTTATGTAATTTCCTTTAATTCTTGAAAGTGCGTTCCTTAATTTTTGTGAGGAACTTAGCTCTTTCATTCCTGCTGGCTGCACGGAATCCTGTTTCCGGGAGGTTTCTCTTTTGACTGTTGACTGTTGAAGGATTCTGTTTAGCGCTGGTATGAGTGAGGGCGCGATTTTCTTCTTCGGGTTTGTTCTTAGGGAGTTAGTTAATTTATTGTTTTCATCTATGTTATGATTTTAGTACTGTTTACAGCCTTATAGGTTGCAACTGTGATTACCCTTTTAAAATACATTTATCACCTTTTTAATTACCTCTTAATCGAGACTGTAACTAATTATTATTCTTTCTATCTATCTGACTGCGACTTTTCTGTAACACCTTGTGACTGATCAGAAGATTTTTCTGGTTCGGCTTATTCCTATTCTTGCAAGGGTACGACAATTTGAAGGGAATTTTGTGTGTGTATTTACTTCTTTAGGTTCTGTACCACTACTTAGACGAATATATTTAAACTGCTTAAGAATGAAGACTCTTTCTTACACTGACGATACCAATCTGTTGCGTTAAAGGGAATGCATCTTTTAACAACTTTGGTGGGACTCATCGGCGGGCGTGGCCGCTATTAGATTATTCATCGACACAGAAAACCTATTACAAGTTCATTACCTTTTTTCCCTTATTGTAGTAGAAGGCCACTTTTAATTTTATTTATGGGGAAGACTTCACCCCTAGCTTTATTTTCTTAGGAGGATTTACAACTCCTGACTTTACTTTTGTGTTACAGTCTCAGAGAATTTGGTAATCAAGATAAAAGGATTGAATCAAGAAGCATTTATTTGTATTAGTATTAAATTCACAGCATGATATCTGTACATAGCAATGTTTTATTAGTTTTAATACATATCCAACTGACAATAACCCTCGCTATCAATCTACCCACTAAAACCCTTAATAATTAATTTATTGAAGTTCTTAAGAGAAAAAAACCTAGAAAAAAATAATATAACAATAATAAAAATCATCCTAACTATATTAGATCAATAATAAAGAAACATAACAATTATTATTATTATTATTATTATTGTCATTACTATTATTATTATTATTATTATTATTATTATTATTATTATTATTATTATTATTATTATTATTATTATTATTATTATTATTATTATTATTATTATTATTATTATTATTATTATTATTATTATTATTATTATTATTATTACAAGTCATTGTTAATTTATTGCTTCTTATTACAATAATTTTTTTAGTTACAATTTTATTTCACATATTACAATATTTCTTTAAATGAGGCGGATTAAATTTTTTCTGCAAAAATGCATTACCTCCCTGATGTGAAATCAGATTTTCATCTTTGATAAAATGTAGCGGAGTTCCATCTATAAGATCTTGGTAATTTCTCCATGCGATCGTACTGTAAACTCCCACACATCATCATATAGGATAGGTCTGTTTTACAGTTATTTCCTTTTTGGTTACTTCTTGTGTAATGGAATGAGAATTTTGCACATCACAAAAACTACAATTAAGTTTTTTAAATAAAAATAGTAAGATATATATATATATATATATATTATTATTATATATATATATATATTGTTATATATATATATTATTACATATATATATAGTATACATATATATATAATATATATATGTTATTAATATATATATATATATATATTATTATTATATATAGATATATATTATATTATATATTACATATATATATATATATATATATATATATATATTATTATTACATATATATATATATATATATTATTAAAGAAGAAAGTATACATATATATATATATATATATATATATTATTATATATATATTTATTTATATATTTATATATTTGATAAATAACATACGTTATCTGTACTATATACTCACTATGATAATAACACTTTGTAGTCTACCAGGACTTAAACCCCAATTTCATACGTTAGTCTAACATTTTTACTACAGTTATTCGCAACTTTGCAATTCAAGAATAGAAAACGGAATGATGTTCTTAAGGCTTCCTCCGTCACACCGATCGTTACAAGAGGCGTCCTTATACGCGCTTGATTCTAACTGTTGCGACTCCACCTTGATTCCGCTGGTCTTTAATGGAAGGTGAAACAAGAGCAAGGAACGATTGAACGTGTTGCTAGGTCGCCGGAGATTGCAGGACCAATCCAGTCGTGAGAACGATGCTGTTCTAGTTAAGAAATTCTAAGTATGTAGACAGAGAGTCGCCCAACTTGAAAATATTGTGCAATGTGGTTTTATTGTTTTATACTTGCTCGCATAGTATTGTATCTGATATATATATTACATATATTATATTATTATATATTATTACATATATATATATGATATATATATATATTATATATATATTATTATTATATATATATATATATATATATATTATATTATTATATATATATATATTATTAACATATTATATTATTATATATATTATTATTATATTATTAGTTATTATTATTATATTATTATTATGCATATATATTATTATTATTATTATTATTATTATATTATTATTATTATTATTATTATATATTATTATATATATATTATTATATATATTACATATATATATATATTATTATTATTATTATATTATTACATTAATATATATTATATAAATTATTATTATTATATTATTATATTATATTATTATTATATATATATATATATATATATATATATATATATATATATATACATATATATATAGATATATATATAATATTTATATATATATACAATTTAAGAGTATATATATATACATATTATTATATACATATTATATATATTACATATATATATATATATATATTACATATTATATATATTATATTATACATTATATATTATATATATATATATATATATGTATTACATATATATTATTATTATTATTATTATTATTATATTATTATTATTGGTTATTATATATATATATATTATATATTATTATTATTACATATATATATATTATTATATTATTACATACATTATTATTATATATATATATATATATATATATGATATATATATTATTATTATTATTATTATATATATATATTATATATAGATATATGTATATTACATATATATATTATTATTATATATATATATATATATTACATATTATATATTATATATTACATAATATTACATATATATTATTATTATTATTATTAATATTATTATTATATATATATATATATATATATATATATATATATATATATATATATATATATATATATATATATATATATATATATATATATATACATTAGTTTAATCTATATAACAAATTTCATGTTGCATCATCTATTCAAGATTTGTTTTGATTATTGAAAAATAAAGGCTAGGGGCCTTACTAGCTGTAATCTTATGTGACATTGAGTTTAATGAATATTGAAATCACTCAAGCAATGATTTCTAAAGAAATAAAATTTAGATTACCAAAGATATTTTAAAACAGCTAATTTATGGGATTATGAGATAGACAAATGATAGATCAATTTAATGTAAATTGGTAAGAACCCTAAGATACATGTAATGTCAAAATTCGAAAAACTATAAAATTGTAAAATTGAATAATGAGTAAAACATTGTTGCTGGCACCACCACAAAACCCGCTATTGATGAAACTTTAGGGTACATGTTCTGTAAGTAAAGAGCTAGCTTGAACGTGAGCATCACATTTAAGTTTCACTAGGAATGATAAAGTGTGGTTTAGCAGAATGAGAGGTGCTTGACACAGTAGAAATGCTGTTAATGCTGTAGATACACAAAAATAATATAGTGTTCTGAACAGATTCAAAATTAGGTGGAGGTAAATACTTATCACTATGGGTCAAAACTCAATTAAAACTGTTTTTAACTTCACGCACGGTTGATCTGGGCACATGTAAACTTACAATGAAGATCTTTCTTATGAAAATTTTGCTATTGTTATATACTGAAAAAAACAATTGTTAAAACAATAAACAAAATATTGATGTCATTGAATAATAATAATAATTAATAATAAGATAATAATACTAATAATAATAATAATAAAATAATAATGATAATATGATAATAATAATTATAATTATTATAATAATAATAATAATAATGATGATAATAATAATAATAATAATAATAATAATACCATTAATATTAATTATAATAATGACCTTTTACTCATCATAATAATTAATTAATTAACAATTATAACAATAAAATTATATTAATAATAATAATAATATTAATTATGATTAGAGTAGAATAATAATTAACAATAATAACAATTTACAATAAGAATACTAAGATTTAAAGTAATAGTATTAAATATTAACAATCATAATATTAATAATAATACACAATAATAATTAATAATAATAATAATAATAACTAATACATAATAATAATAAATAATAATAATAAATAACAATAATAATAATGAAAATAATAACAACAATAATGAAATACAACAATGATAATAATAATAATACAACAAGAACATTAGGTAATTATTTAACGTAAAATTTTTAACACTAAAGTATAATAATAATAATAATAATATTAATAATACAATAATAATAATAATAATAATAATTATAATAATTATAATACATTAATAATTAATAATAATAATAATAATAATAATAATAATTAATAATAACAATAATAATAATAATAATAATAATAAATAATAATGAATAATAATAATAATAATAATAATAATAATAATAATAATAATAATAATAATAATTAATAATAATAATAATAATAATAATAATAATAATAATAATAATAATAATAATAATAATAAATAATACCACAATAATAATAATAATAATAATAATAATAATAATAAAAATAATAATAATAATAATAATAATAATAATAATAATAATAATAATAATAATAATAATAATAATAATAATAATAATAATAATAATAATAATAATAATAATTAATAATAATAATAATAATAATAATAATAATAATAATAATAATAATAATAATAATAATAATAATAATAATAATAATAATAATAATAATAATAGTTATGACAATACGATTTTGTCAAAAGTTGAATTATCATTTTGACCAAAATTATTTTATTGTTTCAATAACTTGAATCTCATTTATTTTCAACTCGAAGGATTTAGTACTTTTCGGGTCTTTAAATTTGGCTTCTGCTGTTGCTTGTTCTTGATATTGGGGTTACGTGACCCCACTTGCTTGTTCTTCATATTGGGGTTATTTGACCCTAGTTGCTGGTTCTTTATATTGAGGCCACCTGACCCCTGTGCTTGTTCTCTTTATATTTTTCAGTTTCTTGTTTTTATATTGGGGTCTCGTGACCCTATTTGCTTGTTCTTTATACGTCATAAGTACTACATTACTGTTCTTCATATTGGGGTTATTTGATCCCAGTTGCTGGTTCTTTATAATGGGGTTACTTGACCCCAGCCGTTAAATATTTATGATAGTTTGGTTTTAATTTTTTCCACATTTAAGCTTAATTAATGTTTCATTTTTTTTCTTTTATAATGGGTTCATTGCTTGCATCCCTGAAGCTGTTGTTCTTTATAATAAATACGAACCCTGCAGTTGCTTTTTTCTTTACTTGAGGTCTCGTGAACCCAGTTACTTTGTGGTTTCTTACAATATTGTCAAAGTTCTTTTTTTCTTTACATTGTTATCACGTGACACTAGTTTCTTGTTCTTAATGCAGTTGCCAGATACATTGGGAAATATATATATATATATATATATATATATATATATATATATATATATATATATATATATATATATATATATATATATATATATATATATATATATATATATATATATATATATATATATATAATTTTTATAAGTGAGCACTGCTAACTCGAAGGATTTAGTACTTTTCGTGTCTTTAAATTTGGCTTCTGCTGTCGCTTGTTCTTGTTATATTGGGGTTACGTGACCCCATTTGCTTGTGCTCTTCATATTGGGGTTATTTGACCCTAGTTGCTGGTTCTTTATATTGAGTCAAGTGACTTGTGCTTGTTCCTTATATTTTCAGTTTCTTTTTTATATTGAGGTCTCGTGACCCTAGTTGCTTGTTCTTATATTTGGGGTCACGTTACCCCAGCTGCGCTGTTCTTCATTGTAAGTAGGTACCCCCAGTTGTTGGTTCTTATATTAGTTACGTGACCCCAGCTGCTTGTTCTTTATAGCTGGTCAGCTTCCTGATCTGCCGGAGTCACTGACCCCATTTGTTTTTCTTTATAATGGGTTCACGTTACCCCAGTTGCTTGTTCTTTTTATAATGGGGTCTCGTAAACCCAGCTGCTTTTATAATGGATGGTCAGGTGAACCCAGTTGGTTTGTTTTACATATTGCCAGGTTTCTTTTTCTTACATTATTATCACGTGACACTATTTGCTTTTTCTTAACCCATTAATGTCAGATATATTGGGGAAGTATATATATATATATATATATATATATATATATACATATATATATATATATATATATATAATATATATATATATATATATTATATATATATATATATATATATATATTATAAGTGGGCACTGCTAACTCGAAGGATTTAATACTTTTCGGGTCTTTAAATTTGGCTTCTGCTGTTGCTTTCGTTTTTATTATTAAGGCGTGACCCATTTGCTTGTTCTTCATATTAGATTTGACCCTAGTTGCTGGTTCTTTATATTGAGGCCACCTGACCTCAGTGCTTGTTCCTTTATATTTTGTAGTTTCTCTTGTTTTTTTTTATATTGGGGTCTCGTGACCCCAGTTGTTTGTTCTTTATATTGGGGTCACGTTTACTACAGTTGATTGTTTTCATATTGGGGTTAGGTGACCCCAGCTGCTGGTTCTTTATATTGAAGTTACGTGACAAATAGCTGTTTGTTCTTTATAATAACAGTTTGTTCTTTCATTGGAGTCACTTGACCTCATTGTTTTTTCTTTATAATGGTTCATGCTTACCTCAGTTGTTGTTCTTATACGGCTCATGTAACCCAGTTGTTTTTCTTTATATTGATGCTCATGGAACCAGTTCCTTGTAATTTACATTGTCAGTTTCTTTTTCTTACATTATATCACGTATTAATTAGTTAAGCTGTCTAAAGGCTGCCAGATACATGGGAAATATATATATATAGCAAAGTAGATGTATATATATATATATATATATATATATATATATATATATATATAGTATATATATATATATATATAGATATATAGTATATATATATATATATATAATTTTTATAAGTAATGTTTAAACTTGAATGATTTCAAAGTACTCTTTTATCCTTAAATTTGACTTCTGCTCTTGTTGTTCTGATATTAGCACTAATCTCATTTGCTTGTTCTTCATATTGGGGTTATTTGACCTCAGTTGCTGGTTCTTTTTATATTGAGGCCACCTGACCCTAGTGCTTGTTCCTTATATTTTCAGTTTTTTGTTTTTTTATATTGGGGTCTCGTGACCCTAGTTGTTTGTTCTTTATATTGGGGTCATGTCCCCAGTTGCTTTTTCTTCATATTGGGGTTAGTAACCCTGCACGCGGTTCTGCGCTGAAGTTTACGTGACCCTAGCTGCTGTTCTTATATTGTCGTTTCTTTGTTCTTATTGGAGTCACTTGACCCCATTGTTTTTCTTTATAATGGGGTCACGTAACCTAGTTGTTATTTTTGTATCAGTCACGTAACCCCAGTTGTTTTTCTTTATATTGAGGTCACGTGAACCCAGTTACTTCTCTACATATTGTCAGTTTCTTTTTCTTAACATTGTTATCAGGGGTGACACTAGTTGCTGTTCTTAATGCAGCGATACATTGGGTGAAGCGGCGCACGAAAAACGCAGCGTTTCACATAAATGCGAAACTGCGAACGATGAACTAGCGGGCTATCA
>JABUQX010104602.1:0-10873 GCA_015478945.1 Trachelipus rathkii | reverse complement strand
AGCGGGAGAACCATAGCGGAGGGCTTGAGAGGTTGAGATAGGTTCCCTTATTTCGGCACGGACTGAAATGAGTGCACTGTTTCTAGCAACAAGGGAAAGTTGAATAGAAAGATAGAAATAGAATAGTTTACCAAATCGGGGTGCAATGATTCTCTTCCAAAGATTCGTAAAACAAAGGAACATCATTATAGACATCAGAAAATTTATACCCAAGATCTAACTGCTCAAATTAACTCCCTAAACAGATAAATTTCCAATAATAACCACCCCAAGGGGCAGAAAATTTAAAAACACCTAAATGACAACATGGAAGCATGATAAAAAAGAACATAGCAGGTAGTGAAACGTTCCGCAACTTCCAAAACAACCCCTCTCCCACAAACAAAGTACAAAGATGGGCTATACCCCTGTACTCACCAAACAATACTGTAATATCTCTTGCACAACACTTTACAACAAAATCACAACAAAACCTGCTCTCACATATACAATAGAAAAATAATACGCAACCTAAAAAAAAAAAAAAAATTAGAAATCAATCCCAGCCCCCCACTCACTACACTAGAAAATGCCTCACTTATCAAAACCTTAAAAAACTCCCCAGCCTCTTGCCCAGACAACATTTCAAACCTTCACACCTTGGTCCAACCGCTATATCATTCATCACAAATATCTTCAACAAGTCTTGGTCACTCAACTACATCCCTCCACTCGGGAAAAAAGCAATAATCATACCCAAGTTAAATCCCAGAAAAGACCCTCAACCTCCCTTCAGTATCGAACACCTATATCCCTTCCCTCCTCTCCTCCCTGTGCAAACTAATGGAGAAGATCATTCTCACCAAAATCCTGCCAAACCTTTAGTTCCCAAACCGCCAACATAGCTTCAAAAATTCACACTCCACCTCAACAGCATTAACAAACATCACACAAAACACCATAAACGGCTTAAACAAAACTCCATCTCACAGAACAATACTGCTAGCCATTGACATCAGTAAAGCTTTCGACACAGAAACCCAGACACATTCTCATCCAAAAAATCCTAAACTCACACTTTTCTAACAAATTTAAAAAATGGCTAGCTAATCTCATATCTGCACAGGCATCCAGCAAGCACCAGATCTCAGAAACCGTAAAATTGTGAAATGAAGTCCCTCAGGGAGAAATTTTGTCCCCATTTCTGTTCAACCTCTTTACAGCTGACATCCCCACCCCTCAAACTCCCAATTCACATCTTATAACCTATGCAGATAATATAACCATAACCATACCTAACCACTCCGTACCCATTGCTACAACTCATACTCGGACTTACCTAAACCAACAAGAAGCTTGGCTGTCTTCCAACAGAATGTCAGCCTCTGCCGAAAAATCATCTATAACCCTGATCACCACTGACAGACACCAATCATCATTACACCCGCAAATAACTCTAAATAACTCCATCATCCCTTTAAACAAAACACCTAAAATTCTCGGTATAACCTATAACACTCACTTTACCTTTACACCTCAAATCCAAAACATCATAAATACAGCAAATAGAAAACTAAATGTCCTACGAACTCTATCTCGACACAATTTCAGCAATGAAGCAACAACAATGACAACTACATACAAACTATTCTCAAGAACTACAATCAACTAGGAATCAACAGTCAGGTACCCTCTAATCTTATCAACCAACAGAATCAGATTACAAAGAATCCAAAATAATGCCCTTATAACTATCACAAGCTGCCTGAAAACTAGTCCAATACAAAATCTACACGAATAAACAAAAATTCTTACAATTCACGATCATTTGGACATGATGGGAACGCAAGTTGTATGCCAAGGCTCTCGACCCCCCCGATCCATCCATGCCATACAGCTACCAACCAAGATCACAACCACACACCGTTTAAAAATCCTACTCTCCTCGTAAATAATCTCCGCTGCCTCGCTCTTCTAGTACCGTTTTGACAACTTCTTCACGACACTCCATCCCAATCTCTTCCCCTCCCATAACTACACATCTCTCTCAAAATCTAATTCAGATAACTTTTATACTCAAAAGATTTAGACGTGCTCAATCGAATCGGTCGCGCACATCCAAATCACTTATAAAGACTCTCGCCCCCCGGAATAATCCCGTGAGATCAGCAGTTATGAGTAATTAAAAAATAACTCCTCGGGTGATGCAAATATCCTGCACTTATCTTAGGTTATTTGTGAGGGATCTGGGTCACCCTATAATTGGCCTCCAGGCTTCAGGTTTAAACAGAACACTGGTTTCTGCATATAACTCCAAACGAAAGTGCCACCTCTTCACTCGTTGTGCCAATATAGGCTGTTTCGCCAACATAACAGAATCACTTCTTTCTATCCACGATCCGTCTCCTGGATCTCATCCTCCACCCTCTCTTACTAAAACACTGATCTATCAGAATTTCTCTCCCTGAAAGAGCCCGTGGCTTCCGCCCGGTGTGTAAGTCACCTGGGTTTCATGCGATGATGATAATGGACCCCGCATTATAAGAGCTGCCCTAAGTGGTCAACTATTATATTACTTATACTATAATAATATATAATATTATTGATTATGCAGTAGTAGTTAAAATAATATAATGATGATGATAGTAATAGTCATAGAAAAAAACCAACAAATAAATAAAAAAATAAAAACATAATAAATATAAAATACATCACCGAATTTACTATAGTATATAATAACCCGTATAACATTTTAAGTATCGAGTGAAAATATAATATAATATAAATAAATTATAATAAATATAAAAATATAAGAACAAATAATAAATATAAATAAATATAATATTTACAATTCATCCATTTATAGTATATAAATAATTATATAAATAAATAAAAAAAAATAAAAAAAAATAAAATAAATATATATAATATAAAATAATAACTAAATAAATATATATAATATATATATAAAAATAAAATATAAGGTAAAAAAATAATAATAAAATATTAAATATACATAATAAAATAATATAAAAAAAAAGAAAAAAATAAATAATAAAATAATATTAAAATATATTAAAAAAAAAATAATATAAAAAAAATAAAAAAATAAAAAAATAAAAAAATAAAAAAAATAAAAATAATAATAAAAATAAATAAAATAAAAATATATATAAAGAAGTAAAGTAAAAATAAAAATAATGCATAATAGTTCATATAATTATTCAATAGTAGATATATAGTGGATATATTATGAAAATAATGATTCTAGCAGCTATAGATCCAATCCAAAAATTTGAGTACTTTTTTATATAATGGTAAAAAAAAGTTATAAATAAATAATTTAAAATATAAATAAATTATAAATTTTTATAGATATATATATTGGTAAATAAAAAAAAAATAAATGAATAATTTTAAATAATAAAATAAATAAATATTTAAGTAAAGAGATAGGATAAAATATAATAATATATACTAGGATAAATAATATAAATAAAAATATAATAAAATAATAAATAAAATATATAATTATATTGAAGACCTCAAAAAAAATACAAGAAAAAAAAATATTACATTTGCAAATAATAGTACACGCATAAGTAATCAAAAAAAAGCGATCAATCGGAAAAAAAACCATACATGATAATAGAAATACCCATCCACAAGGTATACAAGAAAGCTAAAAATATAACAATTACGTATCTAAAAACAGAGCAGATGTAAACATTGTACTTGTACTTTAATCTCTCTAATTCAATCAACAATCCAAAATTCTAACAGGGTTTAAAAATCTTGTGTGTTCCTTAGTAATATATACATTATTATATAGGTTTAGTCTTTTTCCAACTTCTTCATAAGATCGACCTTATATATCATATACTTATATATATATACTCATATATCTCTATATAATATTTATATATGAATATATTATATAATATTATATTAGTTATCTTATATATTATTATTATAATACTTAATATTATATATAATCATATGTATATATACTATACTATATATATATATAGTATAGTTATATATATTATTATATATCGTTATCTGTTTATTTTCCCTTAACCTATTTTATATATCCTTCTATATCAGGGTTGGTGTATTTTTTTTATAAAAATCAATGCATACTTTTTTTATTCTTTCTTTTATTCTTTTTTGTTTTTCTTATTTTTTTAGGCAATTTTTTTTTAGTAAATTAAATACTATTGCTATATTTTCAAGAATTTTCTATAAGATAAAATTATTTCATCTATAATTAATAAGTAAAATTCTAATTCAAGTTAGTTTTCAAATCATTTATTTAATAAAATAAAAAAATTAAAATTTGGAGTACTTAGATATTTTTATAAGTATACTATATATTATAATATATTATACTCGACATAATTTTGTATTCTCTATTATCCCCTATATATATATATATATAAATATAATTATACCTATAATATTATATATATGTAGTAGTATATATACTAATATATAATATAATATATATATATATTAAATCATTATATATAATTATATATATATATGTACATATATTATACGTATAGTACTTACCAGTTTTTAACTTTGCTTTATTTCATATATATATTATTATAGCTAGTATATATATTATGGTTTTGCGATACCAAACATTGAGAATTAATTTACGGAAAGATAATATATATTATGAAGTATTATTGAATACTATTGATAAGTTTATTATTATTATGTATGTATATTACCTATATAATATGAGACATCGAAGCATACCTTACTAAGTATACATATAGATTGCTGTCTTGATTTTTTTACAGTATTACATGAAATTAGTATTATGCTATATTGCATATTCAAATTTTTATTACAAAATTAAACAGTCCGTTGAAGATTAATTATATTTTAGTAATTATGTGTTTACTAATTTTATTATTAAAAAATTAATAGATTAAAAAGCAATTTTGGGGGGTCCTAAGCCAAATTAAAAAAAAATAAAGTATAAAAATACGTAATAATAAAAAAATAAATGATAATTGAAAAAACAATTATTGAAAACATTTTTTAAAAAAGAGAATGTAGATATAAGCTATTACCTTTTAATAAAAAAAAAAATTATATAAAAAAATCCATATTTCTTCCATTCATCCAGGTATATGTGATATATTTGTGTTAAAATCTCTCTCTTAACTATTTATTCTACGTTTGGAAAATTTAGGAGAAAATCCGTACCTTTACACAATGCTACATGTGTGATCCCCAGTATTCCCCGAATAGAGTATCCTAAAGAGTATAACCATTTAAGGTCAGCGGTATTGATTGATATTTCCGTGATGTTCGCGATACGCCGCGCAAATCTTTCCCCCCTTTTAAGACCCTCTAGAAATTTGTTTCCGATATTTCGCTTTCGAAATCCTTTCTTTTAGGAACAAACCCGTGAGGTTTCCGTCTTAAACGACGCAAGCGAGGACGTTATAAGTTACCAGTCCTGTAGTACTTAAATATATATATTTTATATGATTATATAAGTATATGTATATATATATACTATATATATATATATAAAGTATATATACGTATATACATTATTATTTCTATAATTTATAAAACTATAGCTTAGTTATTTATATATAGTAATATATATATATAGGTGATATATATAATATATGATAGTTATATATATAATAGTATATATATATATTATAATATATAATATTATATTATATACTTGAGTAATACTCAAAATAGTATATATTAGGTAACTAAGTAGTATCGTTACCTGTAATAATATTTATAATATTATATATTGTATAATTATAATAAATCAACTATTTATATATATATATATATCTATTATATATAAATTAGTTATAATATAATTATCATTATTATTAGTTATATATTGTATATTGTATGATGTATAATATATTATACGTTATATTAGTATATATTAATATATTGTATAATTTAATGTATAAATAGGTATTTATATTATAATATATTTATATATATTAGAATATAGTATTATAATAAAGATAATAATAGAGAAATATAAAAATATATATAAGGGTAATAATAAAAATATACAATATAAATAAATAAATACTTATATATTATTATTTTATATATATATATATATTCTCACTATCACCAGACTCCTGTAAGCGTGAGTGATTATATACTACTAGTATATATATTATATATTATACAGTTTACTTATATACCAGCATCGATATATATATATAAGTAATATATATATAATATATTATATATATATATAATATATATTAATAATATATACATATCTAATATATATATATATAATTAAATGAGTATTAAATTAGTATTTTAAAATTAAAGTATTAAATTTTAATAGTATTTAAATTAAAGTATTTTTTTTGTGCATTTATGGTGATTGAGGGAAAGAGAAACCGAGGTTTGCTTTAAAAAACTACTCTTTGTTTTGAAGCGATTCACTTTTCTTTTTTATTGTGGGACGTGGCTATGGCCTAAAGTGGTTAGAGCATTCCGGCTATTTGATAAACTCTGTACGACGCGGAGGTCAATTTCGAAATTTGAATCCCGTGATGGTGGAGTAGTAAAGTAATCATCTTGCTGTGATCTCATTTCATTTTTAAATATTTTTGGTTTTATTTAAATTAAAGTAAATTAAATTATAGTTTATTAATATATAATAGTTACCCATCTATGAGTCACAGGAGATTTTTACTCTCTCCCTCAAGCAGGCATACGGAACGCTGGACTCCGCTCGTGAGGCTCAGTTATTTCGTCGCTGAAGTTGAACAGCAGCCGAGAGCTTAATCCACTAAGCCCCTAAGCCATCCACTTTCCCAAAAAAAAGAAATGTTTTCTCAAGCATAGCTATCTTTTATATTAAAACTCTCGAGTTACGGTAATCCTCATAATTGCTGAATTATAGATTTAACTTTGGTCAGTACTCAAAGGCCTGGGCCTGATATTACACGAATTATTAATTATTATTATTTATGGATTATATTATTTATAAAATATATTATTATACTATAAGAGTATATATTACTATATATTATACTATATAGTATATTATATATTTGAGTTATATATATAGTATGATATATATATTTTTTTTTTTTTATTAATCTCGAAGTTTACTGTCGTATTTTATATAATTATATTATATATATAGATACTATATTATATATTAGTGAATATTTTGTTCTCCAGTAGTATTATTAAACTTTATGATTATATTTAATATTATATATATTAAATAATGTATATATATATTATATAGTATTATAAGATTCTATGATGTTCATATTAACTATATCATATATATATATATTACTATATATTATATATATTAGCTAGTATAATATATATCATATTTTATAATATTAATATAATGATGATATAATAATATATATATGAATATTTCAAAACTATAACTTATGTAATTTAAAATTATACGAAAATTATTTATATATACATAAAAAGAAATTATATTAGGATTATTATATATATAAATATAGTCGTCATAGATATATATATATACTGATAAGTATAAAAGTATATATATAATATAATATATAATTATATTAATAGAAGTATATTATATAATATAATATATAATATATATATTATATTATATATATTTTATATAGAATTTAATCTTTAATATATATATATATATATATATATATTATTATATATATATATACTAGTACTTAAGTTAAAATTAACTTCAATTTCTGACATATTCTTCTAATAATTCTAACGTTAAATGTATACTAATCGTCAACTTAAACATTTATGAAGTTTATTATTATAATTTTCCCACAATAATTCCGAGAGCAGTTTTTTTACAAGCTTGCATCGAGCAATAATTGATGTGGTTATACTAACTATACAAAAAACGATATTCTCATATTCTGACATTGTTTCTAAATATAATCTCAATTTTAATAGGTATTTACTCGCGAATATTTATATACAAAATGATCACAGTTTCTATAGTAAAATCATATCGGATGTAAGAGAAATAATCCTCTGTAGTTTATCGAGTATTATATGGTAATCTACAATTAGAATTATTAGGGTAACTAAAAAATTATATAAAGGAAATATTCATTGTGAAGTGGGAGTAGCGTGTGTGAGAGTAATAACTTATTAGTTAACTTACTCATATTAATTATTTAATTAATTAATGTACTTTATATTCAAAGGGAGTATTTTGGAATTTCATTAATTTAAATGACTCGAGGGTTTTGCATATTTAATATTTTAATTCAGACTTTTTTTCTGAATATATATATATGTACCTATTATATTTAATATATAAGTATATTACATACTTATATATTATTTATTATTATATAATAAATACATATAATATAATAATATACTTAATGTAATATAAATTTTATATACTATTATATATATAATTATATATATATATATATCCATACCTATATATATATATATATATTGATAGTTTACATAAATAAAATGTGAGTGTGGGTGTCACTATTATGTATTAGTGTGATAGTGATATGTGGCGGTGGTAGTGGTGTTAGATCTGGGGTTTATAATTAGTGTTGTTATGTGTGTATGTAATTGTAGTAATGGTCGTGATAGTGTTTAGTTATGTTTAGTGTTATGAGATAAGAAGATGACTCGCTCGAGATAATATAGCCGATAGATAGAGAGAGTGAGGATAATGTAGATAGAATATGAGAGATAGCAGAGAGGATAGATATAGATGTAAAGAGATACGTAAGAGAGAAGATTGAGTATGAGAGAGGACGAGAGAGATAGAGAAGCAGAGATAGAGTATATCTATATGGGTTATTAAAATGACACTTAACGGATAAATTTGAATAGGTTTACCATTAGATAGGGACTTTTTAACATATAAATGTGTGGTGTTGTGGCTTAGTTAAAAATGGGTAAACGTGTGTCATCTCGTACCATTCGTCCATGGAATGTCGGCACAACTTCCACTCTCTGCATTTGCTATTTTAAGCTTCTTTTCTTACGTTTCTTTTTTCCCTCTCCTCTTTTATTTTCTGTTTACTTTACTATCCTTACAAGTCCAATTTAAGAATTATCATCATCAATAAAATTAAATGTGAATCGAGGAATAAAAATATAGAATTATCATCATCACCATTTTCATATTGCATATTATATAATAGTCAATAGTATTAAAAGCTTATTTTTTCACACAATCACCTTAAAATCATATATCTCTACTATGTTAAAATGTTGAACCAAAGGCTATATTCGTTCCATAATTAATTCACTTCAGTATAAGGGATTCACAGTATATATTATATACAGAATATTATATAATATATACTATATATATGTGATATTGATATATATATTAATATAAAATGTAATATATAGTATGAATTAAAATTGTAAACATATTATATATATATATATATATATATTATCATTATATATAGTATAATATATTATTAATATTATATAGTTAAATAATTTTAGTATTTATATATATTATATATATATTATATTATTACTATATATATAATGTATATATAATATATATTTAATATATATATATACTATTAATTTAATATATATATACTTATATATAATTTATATAAATATATTATATAATATATTTATATTATATATATATTGATATATTATACTTTAAACTTTTAATATAAAATATATTATAATTATTTTAGTATATTATATTTTTACTTTATAATATTATTATATTACTATATTATTAGTATGAGTATAGATAATATATATATACTACTATTATAACTCGCAATATCTAGTTAAGTTCACTATCACCATACATATATTTAATTCCGTTCAGATATTCCTGTTCCGGATCCAAAATTTACTTATTCATCACTTATCTTATAAATGGAATTATTTATATATCCACTCTTATTTTTAAAAAAAAAGAGCTATATATATTTAATTAATTATTTGCTTTCAAACATGTTTTTATTAACTATTTTATAGTAATGTATAATTCTACTGTTTTAATAAGAATTGTCTTATAACAATACTAGTACATCCCCAATCGTTCCAAAAATCATTATATAATTTAAGTTAAAATAGAGGACACTAATTTTATAGTAATGCCTATACCTTAGGCAAGCACAGTACAGATCAGTAGATCACCAATTCTAGTTAGACCGGAGGCTGTTAATATTTAATTCCTTAAGTTTTCAAATTAATTTAATTTACGACCTAACCACTGCTCAAAACAAGGTTCCAATGAAACGTAAAATGATTACATGTTAAATAGGCTATAATACTCATATCATTTATATGCCTGACCATCGTATTTTTAAATGCTGCAAGCGAATTATTAGCTTTTACATCCTGTGGCAAACCAATCTAAACATATATTACTAGGTTTCTGACAAAGGATTTTGGCAAATTTGACAATTTTTTTTCCTTTTTTATTTACCTTTTGCTATCTCCCACACTTTAACCACGGTGCTGTATGATGAACTTACTCTTTCTTCTCAGTAGAGTCGAGAGATGAAAAAATATATCTGAATTTTGTCTGCCATAAGAAATCTCCTTTCCTTAGACGAAAATATTCCCATTTCCATCATCCACATCTCGGAAGCCTTATGTGCAAACCACGTTGCCTTTGTACCTCTACGTTACACACATTCATGCATTTCTGTTTACTTTCTTAGGTAAGGAGTTCAAACCTGTGCACAGTCAATTAATGGTCTATCTTAACTATTGCTGGACTTGATCACTGCTTCCTTACTCTTATAGAAATGATTGTTTTATAATTCCTATAATTTTATTAGTTCTATTTCTAAATTCAGAACAATGCCCTGAGAGTTTCAAATTCCTATTAATAACACACCCAATTCCTATTCTT
>JABUQX010104601.1:35000-39766 GCA_015478945.1 Trachelipus rathkii | reverse complement strand
TTTATTAATATAAATATAATTATATTGTTATTATAAATGTAAAATTTATTATATATATACTATATATATAGATATATATAACTTATATAATATTATATATATATAATGGGTATATATCACCTCATTAATTTTAATAATTAATAATATATACTATATATAAATTATATTAATTATATATATTATTATATTATATTATTATATATATATATATATATATATATATATATATAATAATATATTATTATATATAATATATTAATATATATTATATATATATATTTGATATTAATATGATCTATATAGTATATATATTAGTTTTCAGTTATAAGTCATAATTAATTTATATTATTGTAAACATTCGCACAAATGCCATTAATCAAGAACTTATTTAATTAAAATTTATTATTTTAAATATCGTGAAAACTTGTTAAATATCTAAAGTAAGACCGACCCTACTTTAATATATATATATGAATTTAATATATATAATATAATATATATATATATATACTATATTATTATATATATATATTATAATAATATTATTTATATATATTAATTATAAATATCTATATATATAATATATATTATATATTTATATATATATCTAAATTATTTATAACATTAGTAGCGATATTTATTATATTGTTAACACTATATCGCAATATAGCATCCAAAAAACTTATTATAAATATTTATTTAATTTCGGATCTTGTTAAAATAAGCACCAGAGCACTTTAATATATATGATATATATTAATATATATAATATATAGTTATAAATCTATATATTATATCATATTAAGATAAATAATTAATATTAATATATATATTTATATAAGTATTTTTAGCAATATATATATATTACATATAATATATATATAATATATATATATTTATAATAATGAGTATATAATATATATATTATATTAAAATTTAAACACTTTAAAGCGATCATCGTGGTCTTTGGGTATTTGTAGCACTTCGCAAGCTCTCCAAAAACTTATTATGAAAATTTTATCGTTTAATTCGTGTATGCGTGTAACTAAATTAAGACCGACACGTATTATTATATATATTAATAAATATACTTACATTGTAGGGTTATTATAATATTGTTATTGGAGTATATTATTAGTATAAAGCTTAATTTAATTTTATATATAGTATCAAATTCTGTTCTATAATGTATTACATTATCCGTGACAAAACTTATATTGTAATAATTATTATTATATATAAATACGTGACTATATGTTAAAAATAAAGTCCACCTCCACTTGGTTATCTTATAATTATATATTAAACTACTCATGAGCTAATTTGAACAAACCAATTTCATTAATAATTATATAATTTGCCGGAATTATAATTTCCATTGAATTAAGTGTCCATAAGTGATAAGATTATGTTATATATGGGATAATAAAAAAAATAATTTATAGTATGTAATAATATATATATATTATATAATACTTATTATAATTAATATTAAATATATATATATATATATAAGTGTATTATATAATTATATACTATAATATATTATTCTGATTAATATATTTATTCAGTAAACATCTAATTTATTTATTGTACATTCGCAAATGCATCCATTCTAATATTTATTAATAATATTTAATATATTTATATAAATCGGACTTGTTAAAATATATGAACTCTATCACCCTACTTTATTATATATATATTTATATAAATATATATCTTTAATATTATCTTTCATAATATTTCATTATATTTTAACTTATTATATAATAATATATAAATATTAATATATTAATATATATTATATTATTATATATATATATATAATATATATTTATATATATAGTATATTATTATAATTCAAGTAAAGCTAATTAATTTATTGTATAAATATATTCGCAGAATGCAATTTCCGCTAAATACTTATTATAAAAAATTTTACTTTATTAATTCGGGTAATACTTATGTTAAGAAATTTAAAAGAACCTATCTCTTTATCATAATACTACTTATTATATATATTATAATGTATTTTAATATATTATATAGTTTATATTATTATATATTCTATATTATATATAATTTAGTTTTATATATATTATAATATATTAATTATATTATATATTATATATATATATATAATATATTATATATTATAGTAGACTATATATATATATAATAATATATATATTTATATATCTATTTATATATATCATATTATAAATAATAATAATATTATTTTTTCAGTAAAAGCTTAATAATTTATTATTAATTGTATTTCGTATTCGCAATGCATTACAAAATTATAACTTATTAATATAAATTTCATATATATATATATATTTATTATATATATTATATATAATTATCATATTAATATATAATAATAGTACTTATTCAATATATTATATATATTATATTAATATATATTATATATATATATATTTATATCTAATATATAATATAATAATATATCATAATTATATATTATTATATATATTATTAAATATCTATTATTTATTTAATATATATCTACTATATATATAGTTATTTATATATATAAATATATATTTATATATATATCATTATATGTGAAACCTTAAACCTAATATTCATCTTAATGTGAATCTTGATTATGAGCAGCTTAACTTTTTTTCATAATTCACTGTGAAGTAAAACACTTTGATGATGAAGGTCAAGCGGAGCCCTCTTTTATACCTTACATGGAGAACTGTGGGCGGTCTGTCAGCATCCAATAACATCCTCTTTGGGGCGGTCTTGAGAGGTTTACATCGAATAATCCCATCCAGGTTAAACAGATAAAAGTATTTTATAACTAGAAAATATCAGCGAATTTATCTTCGGATTATCGAAATAATTAATTCATTGGGTTAATTTTTACCTTTTTGAAAAAAGGTATAGGTAATATTGCTTTAAAAGTTGAACGACAAATAAACACAGCAACGTTTTCGGCGTAATCCCGAAAGGTTAGCATTATCTGCCTTAAAAGATCAAACTACCCATGGGCTAATTAAAATTCGGCCTAAAACAAACTGTCACGGGCCGATATGACTAGAGAGTTAATAATGTAATATTTTGACAATAAATTACTTCTTCGCGAAGTTGAAGAGGATTAGGTTAATGATTTACTAGTTTAATATTTTAAGAATTGCGCATCACTCATGATGGAAGATACAAGTTAGAATTTACAACATGGATTTAACATATTGTAAATCCAGAAGGTTTTAAAAGCTATGTAGAAATTTAATGCGTATCTTTCTGACATTAAGTACATATTATATATGTTACGACCTATTCATATATCTATAACTAGGTATCATGATTACATTATTGAACCCTATAGCTCATCCTAAATATATAAGCTTACGTTCACCGGAAAATAATTATTTGACATTAATACTGTCTTAAAGAGAATATAAGGTAACATCATTCATATATTGTATTACGAAAGATCATATAAACTAAGCCTATTAAGGGACCATTAATACCTATAGTAATATATATATCAACGTAAAAGAGTCAGTATTTGTACTTATAAGTTTAAGTTAAACTTACATGTGTATTTATAATGCGTAGCCCTGTTGACCGTCGGTAGTACCTCTGTTAATTATCAAGGCCTCTGTTTCAATTATCAAGGTTACGCTAAATATAATATATTTATTATTACAGTAAGGTTGATAATGAATACCTAGAGATTTTTAAGATATGGTATCTGGAGCAGGTCATCAGAATATAATATATTAATAAGAAATGTATCAATTATTAATTAACATTATTTTAACCTTCTAAATAAATAAAATCTGTGAATGACTCATTAATATACTGGTTATGATATGATAAATTATAAATTTAATTAGTAATCTTCAATTCTTCTTTTTCTTATTCTGTAATCTCGCTTAAGATAATCTCACGAGCCTATTAGAAGAAGCAGTACTTATTTCTCTACGAATGACCAGTTCTATTTATATTAGGGGGACCGGGCCAGGATGATCATAGTGTAAGATATATACCAGTGAACTTGCTAGCAATATAAGATTGCGCCTGCAAACGTAAGCTCGCTCTTATCTCTCTCTCTATTCTCCTCTCTCTACATCTCATCTCTCTATCTCCGTCTATATATATTATATATATATATAGTTATATATATTATTATATATATATATATATCATATATATAATATATATTATAATATTTTATAAATATATTATATAATATAGTATAATATATATTATTAATATATATATTAATTATATATATTATATTGATAATCAGTGATGTATATTTATCATATTTTAATTATATTTATAATATATAGTTATAATATATAATTATATATATATATAAAGTGATATATATATATAGAAAAATATATATATAATATATATATATATATATATATATATATAGTATATAATATATATATATCATATAGTATATATTATATAATTATATGGAAGGGTTTCATACTTCTCATCTTGACCAAGATTTAAAGGGTTTCGAGGGCCTGGACGAATGTCTCCATTATCTCTTACCGCATCTGAGACTATAAACTTTTCATTTGAAGTAAAGTTTTTGTACGCCAGTTCTTTTTTTGTGATATATATATATATATATAATAATTTATATTATATATATATATATATATTACATATATATAATATTATATTAATATATATATATTAATTATATATATATATAAATATTATATATGAATATTTATATATATTATATATATATATAT
>JABUQX010104601.1:20000-32500 GCA_015478945.1 Trachelipus rathkii | reverse complement strand
TATATATATATATATATATATAATTATATATATTATTTAATATATACTTTTATATATAATATATTATATAATACTATATCTCATATTCTCACATCATCATCATCATCATCATCATCATCATCATCATCATCATCATATCACGTCATATTTTCATCATCATTTCCATCATCATCACCCATTTCTCTCCCTCAAGACTGCGAAGGGAAAGTGCGTAACATGCACCGGAAACAGAAAATAGTAGAAAGCAAATATGAAGGCAAGTGAAAACAGCCAGCCTTACGCTCCTTTTAAAAACTAGTGAGAACTCGTCGCGGTCAGAAAAATCCACCTAGAGCTTCACGGGAACCGCGTGGACTCACTATACACTCGTCAATGTGGGGTTTCATTCCTTGGCCCAGGTGGGCTAAACTATATCTCACAAACAACGACATTAAACTCATGTTATCACGTTTCGTATCCTCGCTCTTCCAACTCACATTTCTCTCATCCAGGTATCTTTACTGCATCATCCAGTTTTTTCTTGCGGTCTCCATCTGGTCGATTCGCAAAACACTACCACTATACATCCGTTTAACCGACCGCTTATCATCCATCTTTTCCACATACCCAAACATCTCAACGTACTTTCATTTATTCCTCTCATTTTCCCCCCCCCCATTCCTCCACACCAAAACAACTCTTAATTCGTTCATTCCTCATTTTAATCAATTCTTCTCACACACTAACACGCCCCTAAGATGTCCATCTGAACACATTGTACTTAGATCTATACTCTTATTCAGACCATAGTCCCGCCTACTCATAACATACACGGGTACAACAGTACGGCTCATGTAAGACCAGTGCACTCAAGACTTAGTCCTTCACATCCACCAACGATTTAATTGCACCAGCCAACTTAGTGCCATTCACAACTTTCCCTACTACAATTTTGCTCTCTGCTCCTTCTTCATTCAGCATGATATCCAAAATATTTGATCAGACACATTTCCAGATTTCACCATCTAACATAACTTCACAACGAAGACTATCCTTTTGGATTTGGCTCGACCCTATCCAAAAGCCGGGTGAAACAGCAGAGCCCCCCCAGATATGAGAGCAGAAGGACTTCCATAAAGGGGGATGAAGGCTCCTGTATAGGTTGGAGCAACTGAGACAGAGGAAAAAGTCTCGCAGCCTAAACAGAATTCCTGTTCTTTGAGGCCGCCCTAGCAATCGTTGTGATGTGAGGTTTCCAAACATTTTTTTGTTTATGTTAAGGCAAGGATGTTTATATTGGTCAACAGAGGAGAGACGAGAGAACCGTCGAAGGATATAGGAAAGTTAGATGGTGTCTTACAGAGAGGGAGATTTTGTAGAAGTTGGGTTTTTAAAGAATTCAATTTCACAAGGTTGAGACGACCCCACCGGAAAATTCTATCCAGGTCAGCGAGAATAGAATCGAAAAGATGACGAGAGGCAATTCTAGAAGTAAAAGAGGGAGCAGAATTGAAATGAGTTGAAGAATTAATGGTCGAGTCATCGGTATACGAGTGGATAGAGTTAGATGTGCAGATGAGAAGATCATTAATGAAAAGTGGGAATAAAGTAGGAGATAAGACAGAAACCTTAGGAACACCACTATTGACAGAAAAAGCTAAGAAACCGAATCGATCGCCCGATATCAAAACCAGCCGATATTGAGCGATTTCAAAGAAAGCTAGACATAAGTAAAGAAAGAGAAGGAGGAAACCTAAAGGAGGGGAGCTTGGAGAGCAGTGACGCGTGCCATACACGGTCAAATGCCTTGGATATGTCAAGGGCCACCATAATGTCTCCATTACGTTCATGAGGTGGAAAACCCTATAAAGTTCAGTCAGATAGGAAAGTATATCGTCAAGTAGACCTCGAACGCCGAAATGAGAGTTGAGTAGGGTTTCAAAAATCTTAGATAGAATACAATTGAGAGCTATTGGGCGATAGTTAGAAGGATCACAGCTTCTTCCTTTTTTTCAGAACAGGTTGGACATGTGCGTGCCTTCAACACATAGTATAGAGAATATAGTTGAACGAGAGGCTTTGTCAGCATGGAATGGAATCCGGGCCGCCCGCCTTCCTAACGTTCATAGATTTCAGGCAGCCCATGAACCCAATCAAATGTAATTCACATGCAATGGCATAGGACACTGGAGAAGAAGTAGGAGAGGAGGAATGCCAAAATTTTTTACGGTTGAGTTAGAGGAAAATAGGAGGCCGAAGAGATTGGCCTTTTCAGTTGGAGAATTAGCAACAGAACCATCAGATCGAATAAGAGGAGAAAAGACAGATTTACAGAAGTTGTTAGAGATATTTTTGGCAAGAGGCCAGAAAGATTTATCAGAAAGGAGAATCAGGAGGTTGCGCTACTGTTCCGTTTGATGAAACTGCGTTTGCTCGAGGCGAAGAGTAATCCCTTTACTATATATTATATATATATATATATATATAATAAATAATATATATATAGTATATATATATATATATATATATATATATATATATATTATATATATATCTATATATCTAGTATATATATATATATATATATATATAAATATAAGTATAAAAATATATATATAGTTATATATATATAATATATATAGTATATATATCATATATAATATATATTAGTATATATATATATTATATATATATGTATATATATATATATAATATATATAAGTATAAGTATATATATATATAGATATATATATATATATATATAGTATTATCTAATATATAATATATCATATATATAATTATATATTATATATATATAATTATAAATATAATATATTATATATAGTATATATCCTTACAAAAATTTATGAGTCACTTCCACCTTCACTGCACTCGAACAACAAATTAAAGTAAAAAACCACTAATATAATCCAAGAGGGTAAAAAAAAAAAAAGAAAGATTACATCTTTTAATTGTGAGATATTAAAAAGCAGAGCGGGAGGGAAGGCGTAACGTTTCGACACTCCCTCGTGTCCTCTTCAGACGCCAGATAAAAAATAAAAGTAAATGAAAAGCAAAAATGGAAATCAGGAAGTAACCTACGAAGCAAAAAAATATTGGTTGGCGGGGTATGAGAGATGATAAATATATTACACTGTTACAAAATAATGAATAATGGGAAATTATTAGTAAATATAAATGTAGACATAAATATAAATAGATATAAATATAAACAAATATTAACATAATATAGTAGAAAAATAGGTAAGGGATTGAGATAATACTGAACAAAAAATCATATATATATATATATATATATATAAGCTATATATATTATATATATATATATAATAATATATATGATATATTATTATCCGGCGGTCCCACTGCGCACCCAACACCGGTGATATATAATATATATATATAATATATATATAATTTAATATTTTTTTGGTTTTGTGCGGTGCATCTGAAGAGTTGAGAGGATTGGTAGAGGATTTTGGCAGGGGGTGTGTAAAAAGGAGGGTTTGAAAGTAAACGTCAGATAAGACTAAGGTTTTGGTTGTGAGTGATGACAGTCTCGTGTGTATGTATGCTAGATGGTTGAGCAGCTTGGAACAATGACTGAGTTTTAAATATTTCAGGATATTTTATGTGGAACGAAAAGCGGGAACCGGATGATGCGGAGTGTGTAGTAGGGAAAGTTGCTGATTGCAAACGGTGGCTGGTGTAATTAATATCCTTGTGGATGTAAAGAGACTTAAGTTCTTGAGTGCGCTAGGGTTTACGTGAGGGAAGTTTTTACTGCTGTTCAATTAATGTAACTAGTAGTGAAGACTAATGTCTGGAATAAGAGGTACTAGATCAAAAGGTTACAATGGTCCGATGGTGTGAGAAGACATTGATAAAATGAGGAATGAACGTAATACAGATTGTATTTTGTGAAAAAAGGGATAAATGAAAAATAAATGAAAGAGTTGAGATGGTTTGGTCATGTGGAAGGGAAGGATGATAGTCGGTTGGTTAACTCGGATGTATAGTGGTGAGTATGTTGGGAATCGACTGGCTGGGAGTACCGAAGAAAACGTGGATTGGAGTCAGCAAAAAGTACATGTCAGGATGAGTGAAAATATGAGTTGTTGACAGGGGGGTGAGAAGAAAGGTGCAAAATAGTAGTCGAATGGCAGGTGTTTTGTGAAGGGTGTAGGGTTGTGCCCACGGGGGCCCCAGGGATAAAACCCAACATTGCGAGATCATAGTGATGGTCCGTCGCGGTCCCGTGAAGCTCTAGGTGGATTTTCTGACTGCGACGAGTTCTCATAAAAAGGTATAGTAAAGGGGGAGGTAAGGCTGGCTTTCTTTTAGACTTATGTCAGTATTCTTCTACTACTTTTCTGTTTCAGTGCATGTTACGCACCTTACCCCATCTTGGGGAGAGAAGGTGGGTGGATGATGAAGTGATGATCGATGATGATGATGAGATGATGATGATGATGATATGATTATGACTGATGATGATGATGATAGATGATGATGATGATTATATATATATATATATATATATTATATATATATATATATTATATATAGTATATATATATATTTATATATATATAATATATATATATCTATATTGATATATAATATAGTATATATATATATATATATATATATAATTATATATATACATATAATATATATATTATATATATAATATATATATATCTATATTATATATATATATATATATATCCTATAGTATATATATATATAATATAATACTAAATATATTAAGTATTATATATATATTATTATATATATATATATATATATTAGATTATATATATATTACATATAGTATATATATTATATATCTATATATAGATATATAATATATATATATATATATTTAATATAATTATATATATATATATACATATATATTATATATATATATATATATATAATATATAATAATATATAATATAAGTATATTAATTATATATATAGTATATATATATATATATCTAGAAATATAATATATATAATATATATTATATATATAATATTATATAGTATATTACATAGCTTCATATTCATAAATGGAAATTTATTTATAATACATATATAAGAAATAATAATATCAATGCGTAGAATAATAAAAAGAATAATAAAAATATGCAGTTAAAAATGCCAAAAGCACAAGACCAAGTACAAAAGGCTCAGGTACAAGTACAAGTACCAAGTACACTGGTTTTAGAAACTGCAAGTACAAGTCCAAGTACAGTACTTCAAAAAAAGTACTTAAGTACAAGTACAAGTACAAGTATTGTACTTGAACCCAAGCTGAATTATATATATATATATATATATTATATATATATATATATATATTATATATATATATTACTATATTCTCTATAATGAATATATATATATATATATATATATGTGTGTGTGTGTGTGTGTTTCTAATTGCATACCCTATCCTTTGGAAAAATAGCAACTCCAAAATGAAAGCAATTCTCATCACTGACTGGAAATGAAAATTCACCCAGGGATTCAGGAGTACAATTTTTATCTTTTCCTGTGTCCTTGTCTGCTAAACATTGCTTCGCCATAACACTTAAATGATTATTAGCATACTTTACTTGGATCTGAAATCAATGAATATCATATTTCATTTTCAATTTATTTTTAAAATATATTTGAAGTAAAAAATAAATAATTTTTTTATTCATATAGATTTTTAAGAAGCATATTTATATATATATATATATATATATATATATATATATATATATATATATATATATTATATATAATATATATATATATATATATATATATATATATAATATA
This sequence comes from Trachelipus rathkii, assembly GCA_015478945.1. Classification (NCBI taxonomy): domain Eukaryota; kingdom Metazoa; phylum Arthropoda; class Malacostraca; order Isopoda; family Trachelipodidae; genus Trachelipus; species Trachelipus rathkii. The sequence continues at coordinate 26,659 of JABUQX010104601.1, read as the reverse complement.
TATGATATATCATATATATAATATATATTTTTATTATATATATATATATATATATATATAATATATATATATATTATATATAGTATATATACTATATATATATTATATATATATATATTATAATATATTAATATAGTATTATATATATATAATAGTAAATATAATATATATATATGTATATACTATATATATATATATAATAATATAATATATATATATATAGTCTAATATTTATATATATTATATATATATATATATACTATATATTAACAGTATATCTTATATACATATCATATATATATTTAGTATATATAATATATATATATATGTATTATATTATATTTATATATATATATATATATATATGTATATATATACTATATATATATAATATATATATATATATATATATATTATATATATATATATTATATATTAATATATATATTATATATATATATATATAATATATATATACATATTATAATATATATATAATATATAATATAGTATATATATATATATATATATATATATATATATTATATCGGTATATATATCTATATATAATATTAATCATATATATATATATTACTATACTATATATATACTTATTAATATATATATATATATATATATATATATATAATATAAATATATATATATATAGTATACGGCATATATAATATGAAATTAACTATATATATATATAATATAATATATATATATATATATATATATATATATAATATATAGATATAAATATTATAGTATATATATATATGTATATACTATATATATATATATATATATATATATATATATATATATTTTTGATACAGTAACATCCGCATCCGCGCTTTTTAATGCGGATGTTGGGCGGATATTTATTGTTGAAATTTGATAAAAAAATTATAATAAAAATACTTAATGAATCTGAAAAACTTTAAATGAGAGACATGGACTCGACTCAACTGTGTATGAGACTTCATGATCTCAACCAACATGAATTCACAATAAATTGGTAAACAGATAGAAAGATGGACGAACCTCTTGGCTTTGTACGCCAGTTTCGTATTCAAAGTTTAACATCTTACTAAACGTGGAAAATGACATCAATACCCGCACTGCATAAGCTAGTGTGAACACCATTTGAAGAAATACAAAAATCATCGCTTCTATAACTTCTGTCTCCGATGTAATACCATTAATCTCAAAGCTAAGAAAAGCAATTTGAACCATCTTCAAATGAAAATAATGACGGTTTAAAGGGAATGAAATATATAATTAAAACTAGAGCTAGAATAACGCTTTAGTTCTGTGGGATTATAACCTTAATATTATTGGATCTTACTTAGATCCTTCGTTATAAAGGCAAGTTTTTTTTTGTAACAAATTTAGAACAAGTTAAATCGTCACTTTGTGTTGCAATTGAAAAACTTCAATCTAAACAGTCTATTAATTCGCCACCCATTAAAAGGAAAAAAACGAAATCTACAGACCATCTTCTACAAAATCAATAACGATTCAACGGAAGATTTCTACAGTCAAGTAGTGATGAAAAACAACCTCCTTAACCAACGATGTAGTTTTAAATGATTGAAAATATCACAAGAAAAATACTAGATACAAAAATGATGATCCTATCAGTTGGTGAAAAATTATGTAAATTGTTTACTTGGATGTAAACTTTCAAGGAAATACTTGGCCTGTCCTTCAACTAGTTTTGCAAATGAGAGAGTATTGCAATGCTGGGCTAATATATGACGAAAAGAGAAACAGACTCTGCAGCAGATAAGCAGAAAAATTGATGTTTCCAAGCAATCCTTCCAATAATTGAGTTTTCATACTAGTTCAAAAAGTATATAATCCATTGTAAATCTCTTTCATTCGGGCGGAAGGTTGGGGAAAAAGGTTGGTAGGGTGAATTTGAGTTGGGTCCATGTCCCACATCCTGGTAAAACAATTATATTAATAGATTGTGGCCAAAACACGAAATATATTAGGCATATATAATATATATTTATAATATATATAGATATATATTATATATATATATATAATATATATAATATATATATATATATATATATATATATATATATATATATATATAAATAATATATAATATCAACTCCGCATCACACCGTATCACATCCGGGAATATTTAATCACATCCGCATCGCCATCATCGCATCCGCGATGCAAAAAAATGACATTCTGCTCATCACATAATATTATATATATATATATATTATATATATATATACTATATATTTAAACTAATTTATTTATTATATATATTACTATATAATATAATATATAAAATATATATATATATAAATATATTATATGTTATCATATATATATATAATATACTATAATATATATTATATTAATATTATATAATATTATATATTATATTATAAACATATATATATATATATATATATATCATAATATATTATATATATATAAATAAATATATATATTTATATATATATATAATATATATATATATATATATAATATATATATTATATATATAATATAGATAAATAAATAAAATACATAATATTTATATATTATATATATATATATTAATAAATATATAATAATATATTATATATATAAATAATATATAAAATAAATATAATATATATATATATATATATATAATATATATATATGTATATATATATATATTTTATATATATATATATATATAATATATATTATATATATATTATATACTTATATATATATATATATATATATATCATATATTATATTTATATATATATCATATATATATATACTATATATATACTATGGAAGACTTGCTAAGTTGGTAGCTTCTTTTGATATCAAATCCCTATATAAAAGAATGAAGGAGTATTTAAACATTCATATTTTAAACGATGTATTTATTCAACATAGGTAAGGATATTCAATGAAAGCCCTCTCTCTCTCTCCTCTCTCTCTCCTCTCTCTCTCTCTCTCTATTCTACTCTCTCTCTCTCTCTCTCTCTCTCTTCTCTTCTCTCTCTCTCTCTCTCTCTCTCTTCTCTCTCAAATTCCTGATAATTCTCTTGCTCTTAGCCGATGTTTTACCTCCTTTTTTTGGGCTGGCTTTCGTTCTCGAGTTTTTCGTCTCAAAGATTCTGCTTCTCGATTGCTTAGTCGGCTGTTTACCTCCCTTCCTAGGATTAGAATTTCTGGAGACTTGTTTTCGGGCGATTGAGTTTCGGAGAGAAGTACTAAGTCTGATTTAGTTAGTAAGTATCTCGACAAGGCGGGTTTATATATTATTTCATTTCGACTTATGCTAAAATTTTGCTTACGCAAATTTTAGCATAATTTCGAACATAAATTAAAATTATTGCAAATAGTTATAATGGAGCACTACATTACTTCCGACGCTAAGCACGGAGTGAGAAAGTATTTTTTAATAGTTATACAAGATATAAAACTGTATTCAAATGTATGCATATTTGAGTACATTCGAAAAATTCGCGCAAACATACAAAACATTTCAGCTAGGTCAAAAGAATAATAAGTAAAATCATAAAGTAAAAAACTTCAAATGCAAATATCTAATTTTGTCCGATGACGTAAGGTACCTTATCACATTTGAATGCAAAATAGGTATAATAAAATGCCAAAGAATATTCGAAGGTGACAGAGACATCTCGTTAAATCCGAGGATCTAAGATTTAATACAAATATTAATACATAAACTACAAAATGTTCAATAATCTATATATATATTAAAATATTTCACATAAGTTTTGTTTGGAGAAGTGTTACTTGACGCCTCGGGTTTCTTCGTAAAGGAGGTTCTTCTTCTGTTGGCACATTGATTGTGCGGAACATCGGATGATGTTGAGGAGAATCTGTAGGCAAACATCGGATGTAGCAGGGGGCATCTTTTTGTACAACATTCTGAATTTAGTACAGGGAACAAATAGGCAAAAAGTTCCAATAGATAATGGAAACCGATATCCCAGTTATTCCATTGGTACTGTAACTGGGTGACACATCGATCAACACCGTTGAAGCACAAGGGAAAGGTCCGGGTGTACAAGAATGCTTCTTAACGTCTATTGAGGCGATCAACGCATGCGTAAACATGTATACATTTTTTAAAAGCGTCAGTGATGAAAGAAACATCGCGTGACTATGCAAAGGTGGAGATTGCCTGAAATCGAGTTCTTTCATTCTAGCGATGAATTTTTTCATAAAGACTTCAAATTCTTGTCTTGAAGAAGGATTTGAAGGAAAGAGATCCGCGGGTAATAAAGGTGTTTTTCCTATTACAGCTTGAAAAGGGGAGTAACCTGAATCATTAGGTATACATCGAAGGCTAAAAAGGATGATGGGCAAGGAGAGTAACCAATCAGTCTTTCTAGCCATGATTGCCGTTTCAAAGATCGGTGAAACCTTTCGATTTTTCCATTAGCTTGGGCATGGTAAGATGACGTTCTAAGTCGATGGAAACCAATTAAGGAAGATAGTTCTGAGAAAAATTCACTTTCAAACTGAGGTCCGCGATCCGTGATGACATATAAAGGCACGCCGAATCTAGAGATCCACTGTAAGAAAGCGTAAGAGACAGATTTTGCAGTGGTGTTTTGAAGAGGAAAGGCTTCCATCCATCTTGTGTTTCTATCAATACAAGTGAGAAGATATCGAAATGTTGCTGAAGATTCTTGAATAGCGGTGGTTGGAGGTAAGGTCCAACAATGTCAATGTGTACGGTTTCAAAGCGCTGGGAAGGAATTTCTAATGGAATAACAGGTTGCTTTGTATGGCGTTGAATCTTGGAACTTTGACATTGATGACAAGATTGAGTCCATATACGAATATCTTTATCCATATTGGGCCAGAAGTAGCGCGTCTTCACTAACCGAAGAGAAGCTTTGACACCTGGATGAGACATGCCATGGAGATCTTGAAAAACTTGTTCACGATTTTTCTTAGGAAGAAATGGACGAGGATGAGGAGTAGTAGTTTCGCACCAAATTTGAAGATTGTCATAAAGTGGAAAAGCATGAAGTCTTGGCTTGTAAGTTTGTAATTCTTCATCAGTGGCTTGTGATCGTGCTATAGCAGGAAGATCAACTGGATCGATGGAAGTAGATGATATGGAGCGTGATAAAGCATCAGCTACCACGTTATCTGATCCTTTAATATATAAGGCTGAAGAGACGTATTCCAAAATGATAGAAAGATGTCTTTGCTGGCGATCGCTCTTTGCTGGATTTCTGCTATAAAAAGCGGAGACAAGGGGTTTATGATCTGTACACAAGACGACATCTCTACCTTCTAAAAAGTGTTTAAAATGAAGAACAGCAAAATATGCTGCTAAGAGTTCTCTGTCGAAAGCTGAATATTTTCTTTGTTGGGTAGTCAATTTCTTGCTGTAAAAATCAATAGGTATTGGTTCACCATCAATCATCTGATGCAGTGCAGCTCCGATGGCGACTTGGGAAGCGTCAGTGACCAGTTGGAGATGAGTGACATCTGGATGAGAGAATTGGAGAGCTGCTGCGTTAGCTATGGCAGTTTTAATTTCCTGAAATGCTTTAGAGGCTTCCGGAGACCAAGAAAGAGAACTAGATTTGTTAGGACAAAGTTTGGCCAATTCCGAAAGCGGAAAAACTAAATTAGCAAAATTAGGAATCAAACGACGATAATATCCCACCATACCAAGAAAACGACGAAGACTAGAATAGTCAGTTGGCATAGGATAGGCGGAAATTTCAGACTTCTTAGAATCAGGTGTACTAAGGCCATGGGAAGAAATATGATAACCTAAAAAGTCTAGAGATGATTGCATAAATAAACACTTAGGAACAGAAATACGAAGGTGGTTATCGTGTAAAAGATTTGAAATATCTGACGCAAATGTTCTTTGTGTTGTTCTTGATTCTCTGAGAAAACTAATAAGTCATCCAGATACACAAAAACAAAAGGAATATCTCGAAATATTGAATCCATAAAGCGTTGGAAAGTAGCTCCAGCATTACGAAGACCAAAAGGCATAGAAACAAACTCAAAAAGACCAAAAGGGGTCGTAATGGCAGTCTTTTCTATGTCTTCTGGATGAATAGGGATCTGATGATATGCTCGGAGAAGATCTATTTTACTGTATACTTGCGTACCGTGAAGTTTATGAGACAAACTGTTAATATATGGGAGAGGATAACGATCTGGTTTTGTCACAGAATTTAAAGTTCTAAAATCACCACATGGACGCCATTCACCTGGAGCTTTCTTAGGAACGAGGTGAAGAGGTGATGACCAGGGGGATTTAGAAGGACGAATAATACCAGCTTTTAAGAGAGTATTAAACTCAGTTTTTGCAACTGCTAATTTATCCTCTGTTAGACGACGAAATTTAGCATAAACAGGGGGAGCGTCACTTGTCTCTATACGGTGAAAAATTTTAGATTTATACTCAGAATTTTGTAAGGGATTAATAGGTGATGTAAGAGATGGGAAATCCTCCAAAAGTTGAGTTACTACTATATATATATTTATATATATATATATATATATATATATATTTATATATATTATATGTATATATATAATATATATATATATATATATATATATATATATATAATATATATATTATATATATATTATTT
>JABUQX010104601.1:0-10000 GCA_015478945.1 Trachelipus rathkii | reverse complement strand
ATTGGTAGTCCGAGAAGGCATGGAGTTGCTCCAATGTGGGAACAAAACAAGTAGCCACCAATCTCTCGATGAGCTTGCAGGTGTTGCAGATTAAAGAAATAGAGCGATGGTTATATGAAGAAGTCGGACCCTTTCTAGGTTTGGGAATGGGCACAATATATGCAGTAGCCCAGACAGGAGGGAAGACGCCATCCACCCATATTTTATTGTATAAGCCAAGAAGGAAAGCAGTAGTAGAAGATTGAACATGCCGGATCATCTGGAAAGAAATGCCTTAGTATGTATTGGTGCTTAGATAAAAAGCACTATCACTAAAACATCAATACAACGATTAATAAACAAATTAATAATAATAACAATAATAATATGTATGTATATAATAATATAAAAATAATAATAATAATAATAATAATAATAATAATAATAATAATAATAATAATAATAATAATAATAATAATAATAATAATAATAATAATAATAATAGTTACACTAATAATAAAAATAATAATAATAATAATAATAATATTAATATTAATAATAATAATCATAATAGTAATGAATAATAATAATAATAATAATAATAATAATAATAATATAATATATAATAGCAATAATAATAATAGCATAATAATAACAACCAATAATATAATAACATAATATGTAGAATAAGAACAAAAATAATAATAATAATATAACAACAAAATAATATAAATAATAATAATAATAATAATAATAATAATAATAATAATAATAATAATAATAATAATAATAATAATAATAATAATAATAATAATAATAATAAAAATAATAATAATAATAATAATAATCACTAACAAACTCATAAATAAATTCTGTTTAAATTTAGATTTTTAATTCACTAACCGTAAAATAAAAGTAATAATAATAATAATAATAATAATAATAATAATAATAATAATAATAATAATAATAATAATAATAATAATAATAATAATAATAAATAATAAAAATAATAATAATAACGATAACCATAACAATAATAGTATTGTAATGGCATAATAATAATAATAATAATAATAATAATAACCAACAATAACAATAATAATAATAATAATAATAATATGTAATAATAATAATAACAATAATAATAGTATAATAATAATAATAATAATAATAATAATAATAATAATAATAATAATAATAATAATAATAATAATAATAATAATAATAATAATAATAATAATAATAATAATAATAATAATAATAATAATAATAAATAATAATAATATAACCAAACAATGACAATAATAATAATAATAATAATAATAATAATAATAATAATAATAATAATAATAATAATAATAATAATAATAATAATAATAATAATAATAATAATAATGTATGTCATGATTATTAAGCGTAACATTTAATAATGGAAAATATTCAAATACTAAACAAACATAGAAGGTACAATCATAATAACAATAACATCAGCCATAATAATAATAATGTAGCCAATAACTTAACAATATTGGCATAACAGTAATAATGTAATAATAGTAATATGTAATAATAATAATAATAACAATAATAATATGGGTATAATAATAATAATATGTAATAATAATAACCAATAATAATAATAATAATAATATAATAATAATAGCATAATAATAATAATAATAATAAATTGAAATGCTTGTTGGATTATAATATTTCTTGAGTATATATACATATATAGTATACTAAGAGAGATTTATTCCAAAAAATAGTTATAATTTTTCTACCTCAAATCGTCACCAAACACTTGAAGGATAAATCGATCTGTTTATTTGGCTTTTTGATATGGAGGGGTTCAAGCAAATTTTTTACGTAAGGACTTCTAGTTATTAGTAATAGTAATCTAATAATTAGATTATTTATCTCTTGAATTTCTAAAATTGCCCCGACACCGTAGGAATCTAAAACTACAATGCTAAGACTACCAGAACCTCTAACTTCAAATACAATTTCATGTGAAATCAATTTACAAGAAGAATATTCACGTCTTTTATAAGCATAGGGACAACTTTATATATGGTATATCTAAACTTAAATTGACAACTGTGTATATATACGAGCATATATATATATATATATATATATATATATATATATATATATATATATATATATATATATTTTTATATATATATATATATATATATATATATATATATATATATATATATATATATATATATATATATATATATATATATATATATATATATATATATATATATATATATATATATATATATATATATATATATATATATATGTATATATATATATTTATATTTTATTTTTAATTTAAATAATTTTCGAAATTGTTTCGTCGCTTACTTGCTTGTTCGACATTTGTTAATGGGAAAATAAAAATAAATAACAATTCGCGATCTCGTTGTAATATTATAAATATTTATAGACAATTCGCATTTAATTTTGTTTCTTTTCTTTTTATTTTATTGATAATTAACAACCATCCAATGTTATTACATTAATTAATTATGAATTTTTATTTAAGGATGACATTTTACACTTATCGTTTAAGTATCAAATTTTGCATGCTATGATATGAAAAATATAATTTTGAAAAGCTAATTTATAAATTAAATTTCATTCACCTTGTTCGATCAATGTCTGAACTCAGATTGAATGTCGATCGGTATAATGAAATAGCTAGATTTCTTTAGTTATGATCGATGCGAATATTGTTGCATATTGATAAATATGGATATATGGATATAATATTGAATTTTCGATTTTTATGAAAAATAATGTAATTTAAATTTTTCTTTCACCTTTTTTGTGTATGAATTTACCTGAGTTTATGATTTATAAACAAAAGTAAGTGTAAACATGATGTTGAGGAAAGCAAGTGAGAATGTAACATATTGTGTGTATTTTATTACATTTCGACAGCGAAAAATATTTAAACAAAAAGAAGTAATAAAAGTCAGATACCTTTGAAGAATTATTTTACCAATATAATCTAAACTGGACAATAAAAAAATTATACTTAGGATCAGAAAAAGGACAAACTCAAATTTTTTAGAAAGGCGCGAATGTTGTAAAAAAAATGAGGATCAAAAAAAACAAAGCTGAGATAAGCATGCAGGCCCTTCGGAAGCAAAAATGAGTTCTTTGCGAATTTCTAAGCAAAGTTGTTGGAAACTTTATCCAAACAGTGCGGATCCACTAGGAATCTCGACCCCTTTAAACTTAAGCAATCAAGATGCCAGAGACTAAACTTTGAATAAAATTAACACATCCGACAATTAGGCTAATCACAAACACTGGCCTTTTTTCTAATAGCTAAAAAGGGAGAAGGAAGCGGGCACGCTAATAATAAAATTGGTCCTAAAAATGTCCAGAGGTCTCAAAATACTGAATCACAATCCTATACGAATAAAAAAAACCATGACGGAGGGAAAATTTAAGTGTTACCTTCTCATCATCAACGAACAAAAAGCAAGATGAGAACCTAAATTAGGGGGATTTTGTTGGCCAGAACAAGTCCTATTGTGGGGAAATTGATTTTCGACATAAGGGTAAAATTCGTGCAAAGATTTCTACTCGAAGCTGCATTTTAAGTTGATTCTCAAAGATGAAGCTATGAACGTCGCGAAAGGCAGCTGCTATGGTAGGGATACCTGAATGATAGTGAAGCAACTTTTTATACTGAACGAGTTGACCGAAAAATCGGTTTCTTATTCGTATTTTGTCTAAAAAAACAATTTAATAAATTGCTTTCTAAAAATTACAAAATTAATACGAAAAGGTAGCTAATGCACTTATCTACAATAAATAAATTTAGCACTGCATTAAACAATGTAATTTATTTATAAAAATAGCCAATAATTCGTCTGGGGATATCTAGTATCAAATCACATGTCGATAACTCGATCTATTTAATGCGGTAAGAAATTAAGTAATAAATATTATTAGTAAATTACTAGTAATATTATTGGTAAATATATTTTCAAATGGCCAGAAAGTAATTCTGAACTTGTTGATTTAAAAACCAAATCTGTACTTGGAGTGAAAAATCAAAACTTTGAAATTTAACAAAGCAAAATATAAAGGAGCAACATGACCAAATAAATGACCTTCTCTAGTACATTGGTCAAAGATAGTTATACAGGTTGAAGAACTGTGTATATAGATTGGTATAAACATACTCCACCTCCCAAAAATCCTTATAGAATCGATGGCCACTGCCAAGGAGCAAAACCTTTGAAATTCCAACTTTGTCAAAGAAGTAAAGCCTAAATTTACGCGTTGACTGTTTCATTTACCGATAAGAAAATACATTATATACTGACTTCAAATTTGAAAGAAAGAAAGCCTAATGTGTTCTCAATACTTGGTGGAAAAGGAATTTCCAAACCTATCGGGATTGAAAATTAAAAGGTCACCGGTGAGGGTGAAAATTTTCAGAATTAGCAATTATTTTAGAATATAGATATATATATAATATATATATATATATATATATATATATATATATATATATATATATTATATATATATATATATATAATTATATATATAATTATATATTATATATATATATTATATATATAACTATAACAACTCCCAGGAAGGGCTTTCGCCCTGTCAGTTGGTCCAGTATCTTCTTCTTCTGGCCCGAAACTCAACCCTAGAGCACTCCAGAAAACCATTTCTCAGCTCAATGATTTTCCGAAGCCAGTCCTTCGAGTTAAACACTTCAGGTAGTATATTAAAACTTTGTATTTTAACTTTAATGTTAAATTTTAATATTTTTAGACGTGATGATGATGGTCCCAGTTGGGCCTAAACGTTGTCCATATAATAAATGTTCTGATTTGTTGCCACCATAAGCTTTATCCCCTGTATATAGTTTGCTTGAAACAGATGTTATATATATATGATATAATATATATAATAATTATATATTATATATATTATATATAATATAATATATATATAATATATATATTATATATATATATATATATATATATATATTATATATATATATATATATATAATATATATATATATATATATATATATATATATATACGGTATATATATATAATATATATATATATATATTATATATATACTATATATATATATATATATATATATATATATATATGATTATAGTATATATATCATAATTATGTCAAGGAAGAAACAAAGCCCACTTCCCGAAAAAACTGCTTGCAGAACTCAAACGCGAGCCTCGGAAGCCGGACAGAACTTTAGACGACATCCCTAATATATATATATAGTCAAATGCTCTTTTTAGTCGTGTGCCTCGATAAATGTTTGTACCGATGGCGATAAAGAGGAGATAATAGATATCCTGAAGGAGAGGAAGATAGATATGTTGGGGTTGGCAGAGATAAGAGTGAGGGGGTGTGAGGAGGGTAAAGAGATTGGGAGAAGATTGGTTCTGATGTATTAGTGGGGGAGGAAGAAATAAGAAAGCATTGTGTCGGAATTAATAGTGGGACCAAAACTGTCACCATGTATGCAGAGAGCTAAAATTTATAAATGAGAGGTTGATGATATGCGTATTGAAGATAGGCCGGATAAAAATATAGAATTATTCCAGGTATAAGTGCAACCACAATAGGGGCACTCAGAGAGGAAAAAACTTAGATTTATGAATTGATGTGCAGGGGAAGGTGGTTATGGAAGAGAAGGGCGAGAGGTGCGGTTGATGGGAGATTCAACGCAGAGTAGGAAAGAGAAGAGAGAAGATGGAGAGAGGTAATTTGGACCATTTGGAGATTGGAGACAAAGAAACCATGGCTGGGAGAGGCGTTTGATCGATTTTGATCATTGTGTGAGAAACGATCTAAAAATAATGAACAAGTTTTTTCAAGCAGAGAGAGTCTCACATCTTTACGAGGTATAGATGGAATCAGGTAAAGCAACAATTCGATCAAAAATCGGTGATGGACTACATGATAGTCTCCGATAAAAGGATGGTAAGAATGTAAAGATGATCCGAGAGTGTTTTTAGGATGCGGATCATAGAGGGTGGGCGGACATGAAGACAGAGGTGGCGAGACAGGAGTAAATGAGCTGAAGAGGGCAAGTGATCAGATGGAGAGTTGGCCAGACGATAGAACAAAACGAGACAATTATGACGGGGAAAATGCAGAGAAACCCTAAGAATGGAGGAAGAAAACGAAGACTTGCAGGATGTCATCACGAAGGAAGGTGCAGAAAGAAAACTCTTGTTAGCAATACACGAATAAAAGTTGATGGAGTCACATATCATCTATATCCGACAATTAAACACCTCATCAAATAAAGTATGTCCGAGTAAGGAGAGAAAAGACTACTGGGTCTCCCTTGTATGAAGACATTCATGCACATCAATCGCATTTTAAACAGATCTGATAGGCTAATACAATAAGGATGCCGCTTAGCAGTGTAGCGCAACAAGTAACTTAGCTCATATCTTTGTAAACTTCACGTATGGAAAGTTCATTGTGTTATACATAATAACTTCAGTTGCAAAGACTAGAAAGAGGGATCAATGGTAATATACCTAATTTAATATCAGGAATAAAGTGGTCACTTTCAATAATGTTCAAAAAATAAAATGACAAGTAACTATACAAATCGAATGTCCTGCTAAACTGCGTATACTACTATTCAGCACAATGTCACAATCAGATCCCTTATAAACCCTCGTGGATCTCCGGTGATCAGTCGCTTTTCGTAAATTCAAAGGGGAATTCGACACGTCGCTTGAACAGAGTCTGACCCGGACTCTTTACAGAGAGCAAATATGTAGTAAAAGGGGTCAACTACTCAACCTATATCGGGACCTTTTTCAGATCAGAGATTTTTCGAAAAAGTACACCTAGAAGTATTACTGCGATACTGAATTCCAGTCTCCCTAAAAAGATAACCAAGAATTTTTCGATAATTAGAAAACTTTTGGCGCGTTCACACAAAATATATAACAGATCGGAGCGGACCTAATAAAATGAAAAAGACTATGTTATATTATTTTTTTTTACTCCGAGTATCTCGGGCAGGTTAGCTCTTTCATTTACGGGAACCATCTATCCCATTATCTCTTTATATCGTCGAAAACCTATGCGCTTTGTTTATCTCGATAGCTTCAAGCCTATTTCTGAGGGCATAGGTAGAGAAGATCTAAAAGGGAGCGGTGGAGCAATCTAATCTTTCTACTCAAAAATCTTTTAAAATACTAACCTTATCCTTACTTTTATGTTGGTTTTGGAATTTTTACATACGAGTCGACTAGTACATAATATATAGTATACGATATATATATATATCTTATATAAGATAAAAATTTGAACAAGCTTAAGACATATACAGTAATAATTAACTAGATATAATAATAATATATATAATAATATATATAAGATATGTGAGTTTGTTGCAGATGTTAAGGTAGTACTGTGATAAGATGTTCCATTTTTGTTTGGGAGGAACCAGAGATTTTGAATGCAATATGCACACATATCAATTGTGAATTCTTATCCTAGATGGAGTTATTGTGCACACCGTATTGTCATGGTATTGATTTAAATTCCGAATAAATTAGAACAGATATACAAACTTTTAGTGTAGGTTTATTTATAATGGAGTTAAGGACCGTAGTGTGCGATTTAATTTTTGCTCAACGGATTTCACATTTTTAAATGTTGATTGCATTCTGAAGTGAGGATGGGATTGTATTTTTACTGTGAACCTCTGGAGCTGATATATATATCATGAGACATGGAACGAAGGAAGAGGATATATAATATATAGTATATAATAATTATATATATATAGAGATAATATATATATATAAGGTGATATATAGATATATATAAGCATAGTTATATATATATATAATATATGATATATAAATTAGAATTAATTAGTATATTAACAATTAAAAGAAATAAAATTTTTAAAATTAATTCTTTTGAAATAAGATCTGAATTTATTTCTTAAGAACAACATTCAGGTTGACGAGGGGCTGTGGATCCTATACAGGAACAAGATCAAGAGGCCCAAAAGGAAGTGGATTAGGGTAAAGAGGTATTAAGCTGCATGTGGGGAGTGGGTAAAAGCGGGCCCACGGAGAGGTTTGCTTAGGATGTTGGTGGTCCCTATGCATTGTGTGGTTCCTAACGCATGACAAAATCATTAAAACTGTATTTTGAACATTGGCGGTTTTATAGTTTTTATGCGCTTTAAGATTGTGAAGAATACTGTAGGTATATACGAGGAGATCGGCCAAAAACATCGCAAGTATAGAATTTTGTTTCAAAAAATTAAAATTTTTCAAAAATATGTGACAATAAAAAAGATTGATGAACGAAGTCTCCCAAAATATTTCATTATATGTTTTGCTATCTATGCTACAATATTGAATGAAAATAACTTAAATTCTTGTGACGCGAAATTATTAGTAGTATGAAAGCTTAGTTCTTTGAAACATCAATTCTTTGCTAAAATATATACAAAGGTTTTTTGAAAACTTGCGTTTCTTCACTCTGTGTTAATTTAATTTTTGCATTTTAAGGAGAAACAATTTAGCTACGTTCAAAATTTGATAAATTACTGTGAAACATTCAAATTTATCATTTAACACCGTCAAGTCTGACACTCTCCAATATGCAAGCTATTTCAAGATTTCCGAGTGAGATGGAGTAGAGTTGATATTGTATCAGTAAATATTTAAAAGTTTCTGACAATCATTGTCCAAAAAACGAAAAAAGTTAATGTGCTAATTAATATTGTTGAATTCCTTCATTTTCCACACACTTCACGCATAAGCCTATAAATTAAAATATGATTATAGTTTATTTTTATAACAATTGTTGGACTAACTTAAACGGTATAGTCTTGGCGAACAATTTTCAATTCTAGATTTACGAATTATAAATAATTTAATTTTCAAAAGTTTATACCTATTTACCTATTTGATGGTATAATATCAACTGAAGTAAGATAAAGATTAAAAAATTTGCAACCTTTAAAGGAGAAACTTTTACTGATTTACTATCCATGTCGAAGGTGGAGGAATATATTATTTAATGTGCCGAATGCAGGACAAAAGCCCTATATGGCAAAATGATCTAAGCTAGATTCGAATTTAAGCTTATTTGCATTAATTTAGTAATTTTTATAATTAATTAAAAGGTAGTCTCAAGCTGACATCATGTAACTCGAAAACGGCAGTACCTACAGATAAAACAATTACATATTTGGAATCAGCTGAAAAAAATTCTAAGAGTTTTAATTTAATTTTTATTTTTTTTTTTGACGTTATCGGAAAATTCCGTCGTAGAAATTTCTTTTTTCCAATTAGGGGGTCGAGCTGACGCGGACATGAGGACGAAGTCCCCCCCGTCGTCCACCGTGAGCCGAGAGACCCCGACTCATCCATCTTTGCGTTTACCCTATGCCGTATTCCTTAGGTTCCAAAAGAGAAATAAAATTACCCTTTACACACTATGCTATTACCTTTATTACAGAAAAAAATCTTTTTTTTTACTCCTTAACATACGTTCCAAATTTAAATTATCTTCCATATAATTAATTTCTTAAATCGTCTTCTAAAAACTCTATAAATTCACGAATTTTCTTTTGGGATTATTTTTGTTCGAAAAACAGCGGAGGCGATGGATATAAAGAAAAGGGAAAAGAGTCCCTATTGACGGATAAATATTTACGGGAATTAAAAGCACAATATGACCTTTTCTGTTTTTTCTGTTCAGTTCTCACTCATGACCAAAAAATATATAGATAAGAATTATGCTATATAGCTGATATATATAATATATATACTGTTAGTAAATAAATATATATAAAATTGCAAAAAAAAAACGATATTTATATATTTCCTGTTTAAGTACTAATATTTTTTTTTTTATTATATTATATATAGTTAAGGTTGAAAGTTTATATGTATGTAGTATGTATATATCTG
>JABUQX010104600.1:35000-37903 GCA_015478945.1 Trachelipus rathkii | reverse complement strand
TCTATATATATAGAGATATATATATATATATATATATATTATTATATTACTATATATATATATTATATAATATATATATATTATATCATATATATATAATATATAGATATATAGATATAATAATTTATATTATATATATATATATATATATATATTATATATATTATATATATTCTGGAAATTTTCATTACATTTTTGTCAGCTAATATTGAAAAAAGGTGATTTTTTGAGAAAAACGCCTATATACATGTTGAATGATTTTTTTTCTTTTTTTGCAGAAAAAAAACAAAAAAAAAACAAGATTTTAAATTTTACGGCTAGAGTCACATCACCCACCTAAATAAGCTTCACCACGAAGCTCAGTAAAAATTTTTATTCCACCGCACCGCACCGCACTAACTCCGTATCTATTTCAAAATAGTTCAGGTCCGACTTTGCAGAAATATTTTTACTTGCCAAAATATTATCTTAAAAAAAATTATGCTCCAACTCCGGCTTCGGCTCCGGCTCCGGCTCCGGCTCCAACTCTGGCTCCGACTCCGACTCCGGCACAGACTCTGGTTCCGGCTCTGATTCCGGCTATAGCTCCTTTTCATAATTGTTAAGCTCCAACTTTAAAGAATTACTTTCAACTTCAAAAAAAATTGTTCTTCAGCTCCTCTCCGTCTCCGGCTCCGACTCCAGCTTCGACTTCGTTTCCATTTCAGAATAGTTCAGCTCCGACTTTGCAGAAGTATTTTAACTTTAAAAAACAAATTTCTTTAAAAAAATTTATACCTTATCTCCGGCTCCAGTTCTGGCTCCGGCTCTGGCTCCGGCTCCTTTTCAAAATTGTTCATCTCCAACTTTGTTGAATTACTTTCATCTGAAAAAAAAATTTCTTGAATTTTTTTTTCTTCAGATCCCCTTCGGCTCCGGTTCCGACTACGACTCTGGCTCCGGCTCCAGCTCTAGCTCCGACTTCGTTTCATATTTCAGAAAAACTCAGCTCCGACTTTGCAGAAATATTTTTATCTTCATAAACAATTTCTTTAAAATAATTTATACTTTGCCTCCGGCTCCGGCTCCGGCTCCGGCTCTGGCTCTGGCTCCTTTTCAAAATTGTTCAGCTCCAACTTTGTAGAAATACTTTTATCTGCAGAAAAATTCTTGAAAATAAATTTTGTTCTTCAGATCAGGATCCGGCTCCAGCTCCGGCTTCAGCTCCGACTTCGTTTCCATTTCAGAATAGTTCAGCTCCGACTTTGCAGAAGTATTTTAACCTGCAAAAATAATTTCTTTAAAAAAATTTATACTTTACCTCCGGCTCGGCTCCGGCTCCTTTTCAAAATTGTTCATCTCCAACTTTGCTGAATTACTTTCATCTGCAAAAATATTTCTTGAAAAAAAATTGTTCTTTAGATCAGCCTCCGGCTCCGATTCCGGCTCCGGCTCCGGCTCCGGCTCCGGCTCTAGCTCCAACTTCGTTTCACATTTCAGAATAGCTCAGCTCCGACTTTGCAGAAGTATTTTTATCTACAAAAACAAGTTCTTTAAAAAATATATACTTTGCCTCTGGCTCCTATTCCGGCTCCGGCTCCGGTTCCGGCTCCGGCTCCGGCTCCGGCTCCGGCTCCGGCTCCGGCTCCTATTCCGGCTCCTTTTCAAAATTGTTCAGCTCTAACTTTGTAGAATTACTTTCATCTGCAAAAAAATTCTTGAAAAAAAATTTGTTTTTCAGATCCGCCTGCAATTTACCTGCAAAAACAATTTCTTTTAAAAAAAGTTATACTTTGGCTCCAGCTTCGGCTCCGACTCCTGCTCCGGCTCCGGCTTCTGCTCTGTTTCCATTTCAGAATAGTTCAGCTCCGACTTCGCAGAAGTATTTTAACCTGCAAAAATTTTTTTTTTTTAAAAATTAATCTTTGGCTCCGGCTCCGGCTCCGGCTCCTTTTCAAAATTGTTCAGCTCCAACTTTGTAAAAAAAATTTCACCGGCAAAACTAATAAAAAAAATTTTAAGCTCCGGCTCCGACTCCGACTCTGGCTCCGACTCCGGCTCCGGCTCCAGCTCCGACTCCGTTTCTATTTCAGAATAGTTCAGTTCCCAAAAGGCTTGTTTTTCTTCCCCGGGGGGGGGGAAACTTACAGAAGAAATATCTTTACCTGCAAAAACAATTTCTTTAAAAAATTTATAATTTGGCTCCGGCTCCGGCTCCGGCTCCGGCTCTGGCTCTGACTCTGTCTCCGGTTTCTGCTCCTTTTCAAAATTGTTCAGCTCCATCTTTGCAGATATATTTTCAACTACAAAAAATTTCTTTAAAATTTTTTTTTCGGCTCTATCTCCGGCTATGGCTCCGGCTCCGACTCCGGCTCCGGCTCCGGCTCCGGCTCCGGCTCCGGCTCCGGCTCCGACTTTGACTACATTTATATGATTGAGAAAGAGCCTGATCTTGTGTTTTGTTTGCGAAAAGGAAAAGTTTAATTTATTATAAAATGTGAATAAAACCTGGAAAGATCCTGGAAAGTTGAATTGCAATTTCGAAATTGGAAATGAAATTTTTTAGTTTGACACCCCTATGAAAAATATCCTGTACCTTTAAAACCCTTCGGAATTTCGAAACAAAAATTACACCATGATGTAGAGGAGGAAATTTTCTAATATTTAGAAGAATAAAAAAAATTTAAATTTTTTATTTTTACTCTTAAAAGTCCGGGTTGGGCAAGTACAGAGTCCCCTTATGTTCACCTGTATTGCCTCAAATTTAGCCACCGACCCTTGAGTGGTCAGAAGTCAGAAGTCTGACGAAATTTGAATATTCTCTTGTATATTAAGAGAAAAATATCACTGGCAGCAATATATTTCTCTCTATCTCCCAAGACCCCGACTCCTGCCATCGGTGCTGTATACCCCTGGGGTATTTG
>JABUQX010104600.1:17500-27500 GCA_015478945.1 Trachelipus rathkii | reverse complement strand
TCTGGAGCAACTAATTAAAGAACCCACACACATCCCGGATCGTCCCAACCAATTCTTGAACACACTTGACCTATGTTTCACCACTAGTCCCTTCTCCTTTAAATACACCACTTTCGCTAATATCGGTAAATCTGACCACAACCTTATATCTCTCAATTTTAATACTTTCTCTAAAACAGCTCCATCCTGCCTTACGCGTTCTTTCTGGTACTTTGATCGGGCCGATTGGGGGGCCTTGCGTTGCTTCTACGCTAACTATAATTGGGACTGCTTGGTCTCTGGTGACGCTTCGACTTCTGCCAAAAAGTGGGACCTGTAATCGTTGATGGGATGAGCAGGTTCATTCCTTCTTCGACTAATCTTTTTCTCCTCAAAATCCATTGTCTCGATCAGTGCTTGCTCTCTGCCATTCAGGCTACTAGACAGTTGCACGTATGGAGAAGATGGAAAAAATTCTTACGTTCCCCTATCACTCATGCTAAATTTTCATTTCAGCTAGAAATCGGTGCAGGATTAATCTCGTCGATTCAAAGTGGGCTTTCATTCAAATGAAAGTTCGCTAACCTCCTTGATTCTTCTTCTGATAAATCTTTTGGTCTCTTGCCAAAAACATCTCTAACAATTTCTGTAAATCTTGTCTTTCCTCCTCTTTATTCGATCTGCATGGTTCTGTGCTAATTTCTCCCAACTGGTAACAAAAAGGCATCTCGTCGGCCTAATTATTTTCTCTAACTCAACCCAGACGATTCTAGCATTCCTCATCCTCCACCTCCTTCTCAGGTGTTCCTATGCCTTTGCCTGTGATACAATTATGATCTGAGTGCATGGGCTCCTATAGAAATACATAATGAAACGATAAGCGAAAACGGGTGGCCCCCGGGATGCATTCCTCCCAGGAGTTTGAGGGGAGTGTGCCTAATCGTGCCTTACCCGCCCTTTGTTCAATTATAATTCTCTATGTTTAATACTAATACTTTCCCTCAGTGTTGGAGCACGCACAATGTCCAACTTATCCGAAAAAAGGAAGCAGCTTATCCTTCTAACTATCGCCCTATAGCTCTCACTTGTTTTCTATTTAAGATCTTTGAAACCCTGCCTCAACTCTCAATTTCGTTAGATCATCTGCGAATCTCATTTCACTTTCTTTCGATCGTCAGTACGGCTTTCGGGGTTCAAGGTTCTACTGGCGATATTACTTTCCTATCTAACTGATCTATGTATGGTTTCCGCCCTCAGGAACTACGGGGAAGACTTGCGTCTGTGGCGCTTGACATATCCAAGCATTTGACCGGGTTATGGCACGCGTCGCTGCTCTCAAAGCTCCCCGTTTGGGGGTTCCTCCTTCTCTTTGCTTACTTACGTCAAGTTTCTCTTTCAAATCGCTCAATATCGGCTGTGTGGATGGGGGCGACTTCTTCTTCCTTTTCTATCAATAGTGGTGTTCTCAGGGTTCTGTCTTATATCTCCTATTTCATTCCTACTTTTCATTAATGATCTTACTCACTGCCAAATCTAACTTATCCTCTCGTTATGCAGATGCACTCGACCCCTTCATTCTTCAACTTTCATTTCAAATTCTGCTCCCTCTTTTACTTCTAGAATGCCTCTCGCCTCAATCTTTCCGATCTATTCTCGCTGAGCTGGCATAGAATTCCGGGATGCGCGTCTCAACCTTGTGAAATCAATTCTTTAAAAACCCTGGATTCAAAATCTTTTGTTTTCCCTCTCTAAGACAACCTTCTTAACTTTCCTATCTCTTTTCGACGGTTCTCTCGTCCTTCATGTTGACAATTTAAACATCCTTGGTTTTAAAAATTAACAAAAAATATCTTGGAAACCTCACATCACAACGGTTGCTAGTGTGGCCTCAAAAGAAACTGGAGTACTGATTAGGCTTGCGAGACTTTTTTTTCCTCTTCTTTATGGGTTCTTCCAGCTATACAAGGGTCAAATCCGCCCTTGTATGGAGTACTGCTCTATATCTGGGGTGGGGGCTACTGGTTTCACCCCGGTCTTTTGCGATAGGCGTTCGAGTTCAAAGTGCCAAAAGGCTTATAAAAAACTGTTTCTGTACTTCCAGTTCAGGTGGACCCTCTATCTTGCGGCGCGATGTTGGTGCCTATATCTCTTTCTATAGGTACCGCAGTTGCAGGTGCTCGAGGGAAACTTATCACTCGCATACCAACACCTTTACGACGCCCTCGTGGCAAAAGGGGTGCTGTTTCGGCGCAAAGTTTTGTGTTGATATTGCGTACTCCAGGCTAGTTTGCTGCGGTGTGTCCTTTCTTTCCTAGCCACCTCTGTTCTGTCGAATTCTCTTCCATCTTCTGTGTTTCCTGTTTTAATTTAATCTCTCTCACTTTAAGCCTGGCGTCTGTGATCATCTGCGTTAGTTTGTGTTAGTTGATTGAATGTCTGAGGTGTATGTAACACCCCCTCCGTGAATAGGGCTCTGCCCGTGAGTTGCGTGGTGATAACTGTAAAAAAAAATAATATATATATATATATATTTATATTATAATATATATATATATATATTATATATATATATATATATATATATATATATATATATATATATATATATATATATATATATATATATATATATTATATATATATATATATATATATATATATACTTATATTTCATATACGGTATATATATAGGGGTAATCTTAAAATTTGTTATATATATATATATATATATTATATATATATATATATATATATATGATTATAAATATATATGAATAGATTATATTATATAATAATAATATATATATATATATATATATATATATATATATATATATATATATATGTATTGGTCAAAAAAAGGGGAGCATCAAAGATTTGAAAAGGAGGAGAAAGATTAAAACTACAGTAAGGTAGCAGGAATAGCGAACCAATTTCATAGATAATTAGCAGAAGGCTCATTTAGAAGTAGATGACCACACCAGCAGGTGAGGAAACTCCTCCAGGAATCGAGCTGCTTAGACCAACATCATTTCCACACACCATACAACCCTATTTCCGAGAAAATTATTGCGAAGAAATATGGAACAGGATAACGAAGAACAACAGGACCAAGGAGAGAGCATGTTAGCAAATCGCATAGATATGAATAAGGTAAAGAAACGAGTGCAGATGTGGAACGACAATTATCGAAGATTAAAAGATACCAAAAACGAAGAAGAAGTGGCGAAGATACTCTCCGCAGAAATCTTTGGGAAGTTGGATGAAATGAGAGTGAATAGTAAAGAGAGGGGGAGAGGAGAAGGATTATGCCATAGGTGAGACATATAAAATAGGAATACGGCGAAACAAAATTGAATTTGAGGTCAGAGGTCAAACTAGTTATCAAACTAGAACACAACACCAGCCATTAGGTACCATAGTTATGTACAGAAAATATGGCAGAGTATATAGGATGAGAGAGGAGGACCAAGTGAATAGAAGACACCAATATGGATTTTCGGACAGAGAATATCCGAGAAGCTACCCGAGTCCCAATCTATACAGCTATAAAGACCTAAGCGAAAGGGCTCAGCCGAATAGTAGAAGAAATCGAGACAGGTACAAGAGCATAAGTCCTGAGAAGAAGCGACCCCAAATTTGTCCTTCATTAAAAACGTGGAGGAAAGTACAGCTTTCAAAAATAGGAATAGCTGGAAGAAATACAGTCGCTTCAAGAGAGGCAGCCGAACCCCAAGTCCGAACTACAATCAAGAAAAGATAGGCAGTCCGAAAGTAAAGTACAAAGTAAATAAAGTCAAAAAACATGACTCCATCAGAGACCAAAATCTCTGATGAGGACGAAGATGGGACGGTGCGGAAACCTTACTCTTAGTCTGAATAGGTTGAAAATGATCCTTTTGAGGACGAACCATCAAGCTCAAATAGAGAGTTAGACGTGGATCATGTAGAGTACGTCAGACAAAGCATAGAAAAAAATTGCACAATATGTGAATGGGGGGTAAACCCCGATAATGAGAGTTGCTCGGAGCTTGAGGTGGAAGAAGTTTCCCACCACAATAGGCAGGAGCATGAGATTAGTGAGAACAGCTCAGAACCTGATGTGGAGGAGGTTTCCTATAGCAAAGAGCAGAAGCACGCGAAAAATGTGAAAGACTCTTTTTTAGAGTTTAGTGTAATCGTGCCGCAAATGTAGGTACTCCGTACCGTACCGCACTACACGGCAGAGCAACACAGTTGCACCGCAGAGCACCTCTGCCGCACACGGTTTGTAAAGTACAGGATACAAAGTGTAAAAACTTTGCACCCCGCACCAGGATCTCTGCATATTTTATTAAGTGTAAATTATTAAGTAATGATGACAGGTTCTATCACTCTGAGCGAGTTTTTTTAGATACGGGCTCGTCGCTTTCGTTGATTAAAAACTCACATTATGCCAAATTGGAGCATAGTTTTAAGTTTACATCAAGTAGTATTAAGGTAAACTTAGTACGTATCACACAAATTGTCATTCCTGTACATGGGGTAACAAAACATACGTTAGAAATAGGTAATATGTGTTACAAATTCCCATTCATAAGAGTAGGCGACATTTGTGATTTTGAGGGAAACTTAATATTCGGATGTAATCTATCATCTAAATTACCTTTAATATATGATTTTAAGGCACAAAGATGCTATTATAGGGAAGAGAATAGCCCTAATTTAATGATTGAATCAGGAAAACTGATACCATTAATGGTTGAGAAAAGATCGGTATTATCCGCGAAAGTGTCGGATGAAGGACACAATAAAAAAAGGTCAAGAGCGAAAGTTCAAAGTGATTCAAATGGGAAGGCAGTGAAGCGCAGCCAGAAGTGGGAAAGTAACGTAAGACGTCGAGAGCTAGATAGAAAATTGGACATACGCAGTGAATCGCCTTTGAGGAGCACCCATCCAGTAAGACGTGAGGGACCTAACCCAGAAATAGTTTCACGAATAACCAGAGAGCATCTTGATCACCATGCTTACCCAAGCATGGGTACTTATAGGCACCACAGGCCTAATAGAGAGTCGGCGGTACACCCTGAAAAACAGCAAGTATTAAGACGTGAAAGAATATGCCCAGATAGCTACACGCAGTAATAAGCCGGTAAGACTGTCACAGCACTTGAAACCTAAGAGATCGACCAGAACACTAGCTTATGATAGCTTTGAGAAAGATAGAGACCACAGAACAGGTCGTAATGCTTTTAGAGCACACAATTTTCCGGAAAAATTCGAAGCAAATGCCGAAGATGACCAAGAGAGTCAGGAAGAAGATTTCTTCGACTAAGAGAGTCAGAAATAAGACTTTGTCGAGTGTACGTCTAGATTCGAAGCAGATTCCGAAACCGACACCGAAAGTCAGGAAGGCTTTGTCGATTGTACTTCCAACTTCGAAGAAAATTGCGAAAGTGACGAAGAAAGTCAAGAGGACTTTATCAAGGATTACCCGCACGCTTATGAAGAACATTCTAAGTGTAGCGTAGAGAATCAAGAAATTGATTCTATGAAGCAGAATGCTTACAACAACTCATCCGATTTCGAAGCAAATTAAGAAACAAATGATTTTAAATCAGGTTCTGAAACCGTTTCAGAAAGTGAAAAACACTTTAACATGGAGCACCCGCACGCCTATGAGAAGCACTTACAGCGTAGCAAAGGGAACTAGAGATATGGTTTTAGGAAAAATAACCAGGGTGTTCAGATGAAATATTCTGGACATGATGAAGAGAATCTGGAAGAAGAATCTGAAGAAAAACATCCGTCTAACTATGATCAAGACGAAGAGTATTCAAGAAATAATACTAAGGAGATTGACCCGCATATTCAGATGGAATACTCGGAGTATGACGAAGAGGATCAAAACATATGATTCTGAAGGAATACATCCATCCGATTATGATTACAGCTCTGATCAGGATAAAAAGTATTCAAGATATATTATTATGGAGTATTACCCACATGCTCAGATGAAATACTCGGGGCATGATGAAGAGGATCCCGAAGAGGATTCTGAAAATTTAAATCCGTTTGATTTGGATGATAGGTCTAATCAGAACGAAGAGTGCTCAATGAGAAGTACTAATGTGAGTGCACAGCACTGCACTATACCATCCAGAAGCTATCAGAAACCGACAAACCCGCTCAGAATCGGCAAAGCGCAGCGATACTAAGAAAACAGTACAGGAGCTCATAAAACGCTCAGAGAAGCGCAGAAGCATTCTTGAAGAAACTTATGTATCACGTAAGACACACCAATCCGAATGCAGAGAAGGTAAGGTTTAGTAAAGAAGCTGAGAGATGAGACCCTTATGTAACCGGAGATAACCGGGTTAACAAACAAAACCAAAAGTCGCAAATCTCATTGCGCCCGCCAAAAGGCAAGTACGACGGAAAAGAAAGCCAAAAATCTCTTTAAAAGTCGCAATCTCATTGCGCCCTCCACAGATAAGTATGACGGAAAATGCCATACCATCTAATAAGAAAGGTGAAATGGAGTTCAAAATATCAAGCATAGTGTCAAAAGCGAAGTTGATTATGGCCAGTCAACGAACCTCAGACGCAACTACGAGTTTAAAAAACTCTAACAAACTCACCAAATTGCATCAAGAAATCGGTAGATGTCAGCACAGAAATCTGTCAAATGATTCTAAGTGGTGTGAACCATACAAGTCAGAAGATGAAGCAAAGTTGATTAGCTGTACGAAGAAGAGGGAAATCGAAAGCTTAGAGGCTACATGTAAGTCAATGTCCTCGCAAATAACGAGATTAAAAACCTCAGGGTGTAGAAGCCCACTTTCAACATTTCGCTCCAAGTCAGTTAAGATGCAAACTCATCAAGCACTGATCAGGACGACCACAAGAGTGAAATGATGTTAAGACTAAATATCAATGGTAAAAACATTAAGCTTGAGTCCCAGAGGCAGTGTGACCTCGCACGGAACAAGTTTCGCTCTGTATGTAGAAGTCCAGCTCCACCTGAATGTTTTAACAAGGCTACAGTCAGACACATACAGGAAATGCGAAAGCACAAGAAGAGGCACAAGGAAGGAAAGGTGACATTAGAAGCACTAAGAAGATCGTGGTACATTACTAAAATTGACAGAACATGTCGTCACTTTAGAGTAAAGGATAAACCACCTTGGTTCATCCCTGATGCAGGAGGAAGAGATGAAGAGGAGTACGAAGGAGTTAGGAAAGTATAGATATATTGGAGAAAATGCAGTGAGACTAGTAAAGAACTCCGAAGGAATGAAGAATTAAAAGGAAATATTAATATTAGGCACTTACATTAAAGGAACAGTAGAGGTGTAAAAACATAAGAAAATAGTAGAATAACTTATAAAAGGGAAAAGGTATTAAAGATTAAATAGGTATTTAATAAATATATATATATATATATAATTTATATACGGTATATTTATTATGTATAGTATGTATAAGCAGTATTTACTTAGCAAGAAAAGATAAATATAATCTGAATTAATTATTAGAAATATAAGATGAAGAAGTGAAAAATATTGCATGTAGAAAAAAAACTTATCTGAAAGGATATAAGGAAAGTGACAGATGGAGGAAATACAGGAAGTGGTGAGCTAGAAAATGCACCTGTATATCCAGACGAACAAAAAGCGAAACACAATAGGGCAGCGAAGATAGAACCGCTATAACAAAAGAGAGAGAGAGAGAAGAGAGAGAGAAGAGAGAGAGAGAGATGAGAGAGAGAGAGAGAGAGAGGAACCGGGGAAGAGAGATGAGAGTAGATAGAGAGGCAATATAACAAAAGTACTTGTGCGGAAACTACCTAAATTAAGAAGAGTATCAGACACAGACAGGTCACAAGAAGATCAAATTTAAGGAGTGAAGAGTGTGTCAGAAAGACAGGACAGATGACCAGGGTCAGACGAAAATAAATTATGCAACTTCAATTCTGTGATTACTAAAATAAAATTAGAAATACAAAGCTGAGGTCACATATATTAAAATACATCAATACCTTCAGACAACCACTGAGCGCAAGACGTGAAATTAAGAGAGATTTTCATCTAATCTAACTATATGAAGTATTCATCTTATTTTGTTATCTTAAGAAGAATTTTTTGATGTACTCGGATGAATGAAATAGAGAAACAAAATACTTGTAACCTGGACTTCCCGCAAATTTTATAAATATTATAAGAGATCGCCGGAGGAGGTATATATGTTTATTTAGTATCATATCAAAAAGCAGTTATTGATATGGATTTAATTGAAGTGTATCTAAGTGCAGTATTTATTATAATCAAATACTCGTTCCTGATATACCTCTGCTTGGATATATCATACATCAATTACAGCTTTAACACGATACTTCAAATTGTCGTGTTATAGTGCTTGTAAACACTTGTATAAAATGAGTATTAATTTTTATTATTTATCTATTTAAATATTTATAAATATTTATTAATATATAATATATATATTATATATAATATATATATATATTATATATATATATATAATATATTATAATATATATAATATATAATATATAATATATATATATAATATATATATATATATATATATATTATATAATATATATATAATATATAATAATAATATATAATATAAATATATATATATATATATATATATATATATATATAATATTATATATA
Source organism: Trachelipus rathkii (assembly GCA_015478945.1). Taxonomy (NCBI): domain Eukaryota; kingdom Metazoa; phylum Arthropoda; class Malacostraca; order Isopoda; family Trachelipodidae; genus Trachelipus; species Trachelipus rathkii. Next base: position 18,837 of record JABUQX010104600.1, on the reverse strand, counting down.
TAATATATAATATATATATATTAATAATATATATATTATATATTATATATATATATACTATATATATATATATATATAACTTATTAATTTTGCGTAAATACCACACAAGATAGTTAATAATGAAAGTTTAGTACGTAGAATATACAGCAGTACGATTAGAAGAGCTTAAATTTTTGGCTAATTATTGATATTTTCTAAGCTTATAATGAAGCAGATTTTCGAACGAAAACAATGAGACTTGTGGACCTAGCAGCCATTAAAATAGGAGTAACAGTAGCTACAACGAGAAGAACGAAGACCATTTTGCAGGAAAGATTAGCAGAAGAATGGATATCTGAGAAGATATATTTAGGAGGATGTTTTGAATCTGAAGTGGCAACCCAAAAACGTAAAGAGAACAGGAAGCCTCAACTCATCGCGGAACAGATCAATTCAAACTTAGAGATCCCTAAACAGCTAGAAGTATTAGTAAAAATATGGATTAAAACTATAATATCTCAGATGACTGAATGGATAATATCACGAATTGCATGTGGAATAAATTTTGACTACAGCGAATTAATATAATTAATAAATGAAGATTGCTTTAACCATCTTGGAGTTATAAAGGGCAAAGAGGTGTTTATCAATGCGTATTATGAAGCAGATGATGAGAAAGAAATTGAGGAATTGTTATAACATATAAAAACATATCAAAAGGAAGACTTTGCAGCACATAATTGGAAGATCTATTGGCTGAATACATATGGTGTGGAAATGTAAACAAATTGTGTAGTATAAATAAAGAACTGGAAGCGGAAAGAAAATGAAAAGAAATGGAGTTAATTGTCCAAGCCATCATGAAGATGAATAAGTAAAGAATGTAAAGATTAATTCCAATATATCCATGCACCAAAGTGTTAACGCAAATAATAACTGCACTATTAAAGAGTGGTAGAGACAAAGATTTATTATACATGAACAAGTACGGAGATGAGTTGACAGGACACTTGACGGTACTGATGGAATGGCCGTATCAAGATTTGTTCTACTCCGAATGTAAAGTAATAGTAAAGAAGTTAGCTTATGTTGGATACAACGGGATAATAGAGTACATCTTGGAAAGAATAGCCATAGAAGAAGTTTATCCAATAAATTATCACCATATATTAAAATTATTATGGAAGAACGTAAAAGAAAGTCATAAACAAAATATAGGGAGAAGACTAAGTTCTCGCCTACTATTTAAACTATTAAAACTAATCAAGATTAACAGAAAGGGGCAAATAGAAGAAAAATTATTAAAAGATATAATTGCTAAAACAAAGTACAAATGGCTTGAAGATATGCTCCTAGTA
>JABUQX010104600.1:0-12500 GCA_015478945.1 Trachelipus rathkii | reverse complement strand
AAAACTGTGGAGAACCCACACAGTGACTCTTCCCTAAAATGCTAATCTTATCCGTTTTAATATAAGGTTCTGGGGCTATGTCCCATAAAAAAAGTGAAAATTAGAGATGCCATATTGCAGGTCAAAGGCAAATATCTTATAAGACAAAGACAATCTTAACCTTCAACTGCAGCATCTCCCCTGCCTTCGCGTATCAGCCTATTGACATCTCTCTATTTCAGCAGAATTCTGTAACCTTCTCACCTGCACGTTCTATATTATTAGTTATTCAATTAGTCCAAAAGCAGCTCTCGATCCAATTTGTTGCCCAAATAAATGTCAACAACCCTACAACAAGTTTTAATTTTCAACCAACCAGCAGTGGAACTAGGTTTGTTCATCCACATAAATCTTGGAGAGAATTTCCTGCCAGCAAACTCTGCCTCCTACCCTCCGATTAGTTCATCAAACTCACGTAAGAGGCCTACGTCCTTGTCCATTAATCTGTTTCCAACTATTACTCCTACTCCTTAAACAGATGTCCCTAAACAGGAAAAAAGGTTAAATAATAAACCAAAGATTTTCTCCAAAATATAAAATTTCCAAATTCCTAAAGCAGAACAAACTTATCCTGGCTGTAAAATTTGCAAATCAGAAGAGGCCTTACAATAGGTCTATTCCTGAAACAAAAATATCGACATCAGTAGAATGTACCAAAACAAGCACAGCTAGTAAGCAACCCATCAACCATCCCTCTGATAACTTGCAAGATTTCTCCACCCCTCCCGAATCCTCCTATAACTCTTCTTTCTGGGTTCCTATCACAACACTCTCTGAAAGATTCGATGCCATACCAAATAAAATGGATTCTAGATTCCGAATGGAGCTTGATGTGATGAAAATCATTCAGCACAACACAGTGATCATTTGAATTGCTTAGCATCAGTTGGTGTCATGAAAGAGAAACCATAGGTCTCCCATTCTAACTCAGATTATCTAGTCTTCCTAAATCCCTCCCCTATTGGCTCGTTGACAAAGTTTTGAGCTTTAGACTTTCGTAACCCAAATGATCCTATTATTGTCCCCAAAATCACAACTCCAACTTCCTCGTTATAAAAATAACATTAATCGGTGATACATTCCTATACTATATCCATGGAAACAGCCTCAGTATCTCTACCCACTTCTGTATCTTCTTGCTTGAGAGATTCTGACATTCCTCCTATTTCTATATTGAGCATTCTGGTTGTTCTTGAAGCAACTAGCTAAGTTCACATAATAATATTAAATGGGTGAACTCTGATTATATCGACTTCATGGCAAAGCCCTTCCACCAAATACCACAGAAAACTGCCCACGGAAACCAGTCGTACAACCCAAATATCTGCTGTTAGATTATTCCTTACAACCAAGATTTGATGCTGCTCCTGATCAGAGCACACCCCTCAGCTTTTCCGTCCCATTGAATTTCACTTCCAACATTAAAAATAACCACATAGAGACAACTGTTTTAAGAAGATCAAACACTTATCACTCATAATGACACAACAGTAACGCTTTCTTCAATAGAGCTGTCGTGACTTTAATTCTAATTTTGAAAAGTTAATTAAAATAATAAACATTCGTAGACCAGAGAGCATCTGGTTGCAGGAACCTCAAAAATGTTTTCGCAATTTCTTCCAATCGTCGGAATGAAAATCAACTCTAACTTTTAAAGAACGAGGTAACAATGATAGAGGAGGCGCTGGAATTCTCATTCATATATAGGTTAGTTATATCTTCTATTGGTACTTCTCCTGGTTGGAGATTGAAGTTATCGGTATTTCTAATTATGAAGGTTTCAATTATTTCCCTTGTTTCTGTATTTTGTACAGATTTTATAATAGTGGAATATGTGACGTTTATACTGAGATTATTGTTTTGTCTGTGTTTTACTAATTAGAAAAATTGTTTGTTGTAATTTAGGTCGCTTTGTGTTTATTTATTCTAATGGTAAAATTATAAGTTTCTTCTATATATTTTTGTGGGCATGTTTTGCAATTAATTGTGTAAATGCCTGAATATATTAGTGAATTAGTGAACATGTTTAGATCTTCAGAGTTATTGTAAAAGTATTTTTGGAAGTGCTTGAAGTTGTAATAACTTTTTCCGAATTTTATTATTATTTCTTGCTTTCCCGCCTGTATTCGGTTTATCAATAAATATATGCAGATTTCTGGAAATGGATTCTTTTTGTTGACGTATATATAGCATGGTATTAAACTTTTTCCTATAATGCAATCTTCTAGACAATTTTTTAAGAATTTGAGGTTGTTTTTTACTTTAAGATTTGCTTAATAGAAATTTCTTCTGTAAAACAAAGAACTATTTAGAAGAATGAAAGAACATTATTAAAGTATTATTAATTATTATTTTATTACTATCATTATTACATATGATTATTACTATTATATTATGAATTATTATTCTGATTAATTATTATTAGTTATTATATATTATTCATTAATTATTATTATTATTATTATTATTATATATATTATATATTATTACTTGATATTATTATTACTATATATTATATATATTAATATATTATTATTATTATTATTATTATGTATTATTAAACAATTATTTGCTAATTCGGCACCTCATGAATAATAATAACAAGGAAGGTTCATGGTTTTTTTTTTAGGGTATCGTTTTTATTAAACCCTTTTTAATGTATAAACTGAAAAAAAAAACTGACCAATAAAACCATCCAGTATTTTTTTTCTCTTTTGGTTGTTTCAACTGAGTCCTTGAGAGGAGGAGCACTTTTTCCTCCTTACTTCAGGATTGAGCTCGTTCTTGAGGCAGAACTCGGTTTCCTTGAGACGGACAACTTCGTTTCCTTGAGACAGGAACTCGTTCCTTGAGACGCGAAACTCATTTCCCTTGAGAACGGAACTTGTTTCCCTGAGACGGACCTTCAATTTGTTGAATTTTGATATCAAAATCGTAAAAACGAACGTGGCAAGGATTTGAAAAATTAAATCGAGGGAGGGTAATATTAATGCAAACAGTAATCTGGTACATAAGTGTTGATATTGTAGTAAGGTAGACTCGAACTACCCTGTCACTAATTATGGTCCCTATTTTTTAAAAATCGTTCGTATGTAGCTATTTTTTTGTTTTGATCGTTTTATTACTAATGCTTCATTTTTTAGTGTATCTATTATTTAACTATTTTATTGTAATAAAGAACATCTCGGATTTGGCTTTCTATTTCTATACTTTTCTTAAATAAGCTTATCAACAGTGTGTATTGTTCTGGTCTTCTCTTTTTCGGCCCCCAGAAGATCAACACCCACCCACCGCTTCTACATTGAGATATTTTTTTTTTCTAAAACAGCTACACAACTGTCTCTATATTATCTATATATTAATATATATATATATATAGTATATATATATACCATAATATTATATATAATATATATATACCGACATTATATATATACTATATATAATAGTATTAATTATATATAATATATATATATTCTTTCTTTCTTTCTTCACCTTCCTCTTTGCCCCAAGATTGGGGTAAGGTGCTGTACAAGCATCAGATAAAGAAAAGCAGTAGGAGAACATGACAACGTCGAACAAGAAAGCCCGCACCTTACCGACCCCCGTCTGTACATTAATTAGATGCAGAGCTGTCACGACAGAAATACCTAGAGCATCATGGACCGGGCGACGACCTTCACTATGGTAAATCGTCAAATGTAAGGTTTCAATCCCCTGGCCCAGGTGGGCCACAACCATGCCCATACAAAACCCGCCATTCTCTCCCTATCATGCACCATTTCTTCTCGCCTCTGCCACTCACATTTCTCACCTCTTCCAGACATTCGTTCACCGACTTCAATCCACTTCTCCTTAGGCTTCCAGCCGAGTCGGTTCCACACACTCTCCTCTATACCATCCGACTTACCAACCGACCTTTTCCATTCATCCTTTCCACATGACCAAACCATCCTTCAACATACTTTCATTTATGCTCTCGTTCATTCACGCCTTTCTTCACAGGACAATCTTTACCTACTCTCTAATACGTTCATTCTCTCTCTATCAATTCTCTCAAACCATCTCACCCCTAAATTTGTCCATCTGAACACATCGACTTTTAGATCTATTTTTATTCATGACCATAGTCTCACTACCATACAATAACACAAGGTAACAACAATAATATAATATATACTATAATATAATATATATATATTATAATAATAGTATTATATCTAATATATATATAATATATATATATATATATATATATTACTAGTATATATATTATATATATATATATGTATACTATTACTATTAGTGTCGGTGTGAGAAGCAATCTCACACAATGTATTTCTAGAACATATTACTGCATTGCCGGTAAGCAGGCGACTAAAGGAACATAAAGGCGAGGGAAGTAAGAGCTCTCAAGCTATGGAATGGTAACTTCTCATTGGGCATTTGGGGTGGATAGGGTACATCCATAGATACTAAATGCAAATGTCTCGGCCTCTTCGCGCCATATCCACTGTTACTTAACATGGGCAGTAGAGAACAAAAAAACACTCTAAATTTTGCATTACATGATCAACTAAACACTAACATTACATATTACAGAAACGCCTTTTTCATACTATCCTGTTATGCGGGGGGGGGGGGAGAAAGGGAAAAAACACAAAGTTTATGTTCTGCATGTCGTAGAAGGCGAACTAAAGGGTCAGTGGTAGTTGGGTTGGCTACGCACTACCACTTAACTCTTGATAGGGAATGCTAATGCATGCCTTGAAGCTAGTCCGGATAGCCGTAAGCTGGCATCTTTAAATGTATCAAATGAAACTGAGATGAAATCGTTCTGAGTACTGAATGTTAAGAGGAAAATGGTGCGGAGAGAGGTAATGGATATATTTTAGAAGGGGTCAAATGATTTGCTTGCCTGTGACTGCAAGAAAGAATGAAAGGAAACAGTGAAGACGTGTGCATGTGGTGGGAAATAGTGTATGACTGGATGTGGAGAGCGAATGAGAAGGGGAGAGTAGTAGTTTTTGATTCTGATGAGTGGCCCATAGCATACAGCTATTGCGAATTTTGTTTGTGCTAGTACAAGCATTATATGTGGTTAATTTCAAGTGACAAAGGTCGGTACTTTGAGTTGTAACATATGGTCATCTGGGGTGATGTTGAACGAGAGTGTGACTCTCTCTGGGATATTATCATGAATGACTGTGTTAATGCAGGTAGAGGATGCTTAAGATTAATCGGCGTGTTGGCGATAATAGTTGAATTAGGATTATTGAAAAAGATGATCGGGTATAGACAGGTTGCCTTTGGGGTAGACGGAGAAAATGCAAGAACTGGTAGGAATAGGCTGATTGATTTCTGTGAGAAAGAACGCGATATGTGTGTAAGTAAACATTTTTTGGACAAGATTATCAAAAGTATAAAAGATTTGGGGTAGGTATAGACATGGTATTGAAGTGAAAAGCATGATTGGATTTTGCGTAGCTTGCAAATAATCAGTTAAATGTGAACAGGTGAAACCTGAAACAATCTGGAGGCAAATGAAGGAAGTGGTTGCTAGTATTGCAAAAAAATTATGTGAATGTGCTAAAGGTAGGAAGTAAGAAATGTCAATAGTGAGGATGGAGTAAGAGTAAGAAAAAAAAGTGCTGGCTCAAAGTGTGGTAAAGATTATTATGAGAGTCCAAAAGAAACGGTGTAATACGAAACATAATCCAGGTATATATTAATATTACATAAGTGTATAGGTAGAGGAAGCTTTTCCTTACCTTTAAAAACTTTAATTTAATTTGCAATTTCAATCAGTGTTGATCACTTTCGAAAATTTTTATAAAAAATCAAAAAATCAAAGAAATCAATGATTTTTTTTGATTTTTTTAGGCACATATTGCCTTTTTAATTATTAGTAAATCAATGTATATAAGTAAATAATCACTAATTATTACCTAATTAATAATATTTATAAAAAATAATTATTTAGTTTAAGAAAGCTAAGATAAAATTAAGTTTATAGATTCTAAATATATAATTTATAATTCTATATATATATTGTATATCCTCGATGCAATAACTATAATATCTATAATATACAATAATATACTATATAGTATATATAATATCATATATCTATATATATACATATTATATATCTACTAATATTGAGAGAGGATTTGTAGAGAGATTGGCAGGGTAATGTAAGGAGGGTTTGAAAGAAAGCGTAGATAAGAGTAAGGTCTATGGTTGTGAAGTGAGGACGTCCTCAGTGTGTAGTTTTTAATGGTGACAGCCTAGAGCAGTGTCTGAGTTTAAATGATTTAGGGTATGTGTTGGATGAGAAAGAAGGGAAGGATGATCAGAAGTGTAGTAGAGAAAGTATGTAATGGAAGGAAAGGTTGCTGGTCGCACCATTAATCGTAGTCGAATGTAAATTGACTAAGTCTTGAGTGCGCTAGGGTCTTACATGAGGGTATGTTTGTTACCTGGTAAATTATTAGTATGTAGTGAAACCATGATGTGGAATAGAATATAGATCTAAAGTTCAATGTGTTATCAGTGGACAAATCTTAGGGCGCATGGCTAGGTGTGAGAAGAATAACTAAATGAGGAATGACTTAATTAGAGAGTTTGTGTGTTGAGAAGAGGGGTAAATGAGAGAATAAATGAAAGTAATGTTGAGATGGTATTTGGTCATCGTGGAAAGAATGGATGATAGTCGGGGTTGGTTAAGCGGATGTATACTGGTGAGTGTGTGTTGGGAACCGACCGGCTGGTCGACTGAAGAAAAAGAAAGTGGATTGAGTCGGTGAAACGAATGTCTGAAGGAAGAAATGTGAGTTTGGCAGAGGCGAGATAAAGGTTCCATGATAGGAGAGAATGGCGGGGTTGTGTATGAGTATGGTTGTTGGCCCACCTGGGCGGGGATGAACCCTTACATTGAAGATTTTACCAAAGTGAGGGCCCGTCGCGGTCCCATGAGCTCTAGGGTGATTTTCTGTCTGTGATGATTTCTCACTAATAAGGTATAAAGGGGGCGGAAGGCTGGGCTTTCCTTTTCGACAATTTGTCATATTCTCCTACTGCTTTTCTTTTCCGATGCTGTAGCGCACCTTACTCCCAGTCCTTGGAAGAAGAGTGTAGGTAAGAAAGAAGAAGAAATATATATTATATATATTAGGATTGTGCCGAATAATCGGTAAGTATTCGGTATTCGCCTATTACGGCCAAAAATATCGAATATTGATATTCGAGTAACATTTTTGCCGACTAAAGGCGAACCAGAGAAATATGAGCTTTATAACCAACAATAAATTACGTTCAACAACTTTAAGGGAAAAGTTATTCAATTTTAAAATTGTAAATTTAGAAACTATATTCCAAAAATAAAATATAGCCACAATTTGTAGCCAATATGGTTTAAAACATATGTTTCTTGCTTAATTAGTGTGCGCACTGTCGTGATTTTATATTTTAAGTCAAAATACTGTAAGAATTGTGTGTTCAATGGATGTATAGATCGCAGACCCGTAAGTGAAACATCATGTTTTTTATTCACATGTTAAAGAAGTTTTGATAATTAAACATCATCCTTTCCCTTTTCAAATGGAAGCGATAGTAAAATTGAGTCTCTAATCAAATCTCATTCATCATTGTTAAACAAAGAAACTTATTGTCCACTGAGTTTAAAATCTGTTACTTTAATTTTTTTTTCTCTCTAAATGGAACCTATGGATTTCTTTTTGGAAGGGGGACCTGGAATTTCTAAATAGAATAGTGTAAGTATGCGTATGTCTATCATATGTATGTACTATACGTATCCTGTGTAGACATTCATAAATTTCAGTGTTTCAGGGGGCTTTGGAGGACTAATATTACAATAAAAATAGATAAATAATTACCCTAACCACTGCCTAATAAAGATTATGCATTAACCTACTTTCATATCATCGTCTTAAAGGCCCTCAAGATTCTTATTTTAGAAAGGGGCAAATATTTGACGTGCTTTCTTTCTCAATTTAGCAAGAGAGTCGGGCTTGTATTTTTTAGACTGAAAGCTTGACAAGAGATTTGGAATTTTTATTTTTCTATGATGGAAATTGGGAAGATAACGAAATAAGTGAAAAATGGAGGATTTCTGAGGCCCTTTTTCCCTCAATACTTCCCTCTACCTCTCAATCGGGGGAAAAGCTAAATATCCACAAATGCTAATAATAAATAATCTTCAACCTTGAAATTATGATTATTATTATTATTATTATTATTATTATTATTATTATTATTATTATTATTATTATTATTATTATTATTATTATTATTATTATTATTATTATTATTATTATTATTATTATTATTGAAACAGGAGCCATCAGGAGGAACTGAACAAAATTGTGGATATATGACAAAAGCTCTCTTTTATTATTTTCAAGATTGGGCATGCGATACAACAGATGACAATAGGCGCGTTTTCTGCCAGATACAACCAATTGCAACTTAATAGTTATATATATATATATATATATATATATATATATATATATATATATATATATATATATATATATATATATATATATATATATATATATATATATATATATATATATATATATATATATATATATATATATATATATATATATATATGTATATATATAAAAAAAAAAATATAAAAATACTAAATTGCAGAACGTGGAGCTGCGTTTCCCAAGTCTATCGTCGAGTCATATGAAGTAAATTTTCCAAATTTCTTCCACTGGTAGGAAGGGGCTGGAAACTCCTTCTATCATTTATATCTCCGCGAATGGTAGTGATATATCGTTTAACATAATAATAGTAATAACAGTGATTTTGGTGATAATGATAAATAATAATAATGTTAATGATAATTTTTAATATGGTGAATATTGGTAAATAATATTAATATTTAGTGAAATATATATAATAAACATAGTAATAGTAATAACAGTGATTGTGGTGATAATGATAATAATAATACAGTGTAATATTAGTTAATGAAAATTTTTAATATAGTAAATAGTGGTAAATAATATTAATATATTGTGAAATATTGTGTAGGCATTACAATATTAATAATAAAACATAGTGCAGTGATAGTGATAGTAGTGATAATGATAGTAATGATAGTGATAGTATTAATAACAGTAGTGATATTTATATTTGTATATATATGTTGTGTATGTTTATATGTATTTAGGTTATGTATATGTATTTATGTATGTATATATATATATTTTTTAAATATATTTATTTATATAAAAAAGCGCCCGATAGCTCAGTGTTAGAGCACTCGCCCAACAAAGCGAGGGTCCCAGGTTCGCAACTGGTCGGGTGGGAGAATGTGAGCCATTCTCTCCTTGGGCTTGGCTTCGTCCTGCTCAGACGTTAAATGAGTACACCCAACCTAGATTAGGGCTCTGCCCGTGAGAGGTGGTGTTTATCTTTTATAAAATATATATATATATATATATATATATATATATATATATATATATATATATATATATATATATATATATATATATATATATATATATATATATATAGTATTTCTTTCTATATATATATATATATATATATATATATATATATATATATATATATATATATATATATATATATATATATATATACAAGTGCAAAAAATAACCTTTTTTTTTAAACTAATATTTTTACAAGAGAAATGAAAAACCCAGCGAATTTCTTTTATTTATTACTTGTTTCTTTTAATCAATGTTTTTAAATATTTTACTAATTTATTATAGCTTTTCATTACTTATAGTTAACTTCATTATTAATAATCTTGAGAATTGTTTTTTCCTCATGATTTTACTAAATAAATAACTAGTTTCAAATGCTTATAAAAATAGACACAATCGCTTTATATATTCCTCCTATTTATAGAGAATCTTAATTTTATTTGGATTAGGACCACCAAGTCATGAGCATCTAAAACTTATTATTCGAAATTACGAGAATTTAAGAAACTATAATGAAAATATAAATAAAATATGATAAAAATATAAATAAAAATAATAAACACTATACAGTTTTTTGAGACATCCTAAATTTTACAAAACATGAAGGCAAAAGGAGCTTTAACAATGTTTACAAAATAAATACAATTACGATTAAAACTGTGCAATTCACATCAATGAAACCAAAAAATACAATATAATATTTATTATTATAAACCGAAAGTATAAAACAACTAACGACAAAACTCATCATCTATTGTGATACTGTTTAAACTCTTAAGATAATTGTTAGTTCAACAGATCACTGATATTTGTAAGAGAAAGTTTGAACCTGACGATAAAGAGTGATTCTAATATATGAAGATCAGTTAATTCGTTGGTTTATGTTGCTATTTAAAGTAGCAGTGATTAAGATGGTGGTCATTATTATGGCAATGTTCTTTAATACTGGAACGAAATGGAGTGCATAGAAGGTTGCCAGAATGCGAAGATAAGACAAGTTGGCGGTCCGTGTTAACAACATAGATGGTTGCACAGCCATCAAAAAATATACTTATATATTACGAAGGAAAGAAGGGATATCGGAATCTTCTCATTATGATTTAGAATCGATGAGATTTGATGTGAAAATTAAATTAATATTAAGTTGGGAAAGCTCATTTGTAGGAAGTAAAAAAGTAGATATATGTAGTCATGGATAGATAATTTGATGATTTTCTTCAGCTGTTTAACGTAGAGTTTAAGAAAGAGCTTATTGAGCTGTAAACCAAAGAAGAATGATATAAATTGGCATTAAAGTATTTTAAAGTAGAACAGTTTAATCAAAGACCAAAAATAGATTGGACAAAGACAGCGAGAGCGGAAGAGATATTAAGACGAAAAACCTGAGACTTCACCCTTTTCAGGAATAGATAAATGAGTGAAGCCACCATATTTGTATGCGTCATGCATACTCAATAAAATTTCGATTGACTCCCATATAAAGGGTTTTGTCAACAATTCACCAATTTTGTTACATTTCTTTTCATAAAATAGCTACAAGAAAGCAAGAGAATGTGTGGATGGTAGGAGTACTGAAATGTAACTCACTGGAATTACTTTCTCAACTCTTTACAGTGGGAGAAGTTCTTCGACGTCTGATGTTCTTCACTCGGAAGAAAAAATTGACCACGGCTGAAACTGCCAATCTATTTGATAATGAAATTATGGCCGTGAGGGTTCAGGTATCTTCCAACTTCACAGAACCCAAATACGTTTAGAAGATCATGACCCTCTTTGTAGATTACGAGAATCTCGACCAAAATCGAAATCGTGGAGGAGGTAAGCAATTAGAGTGGGGGAATGGTATTTCAATTCAACCGGAAGTCGCTTTCCGATGTGACTCCTGTCAGCGTAATGAACTTTATCAAAGTCCCCAAGATAGTGTCTTTCTGATTGACCAACGAACATGGAGGGAAATGCACATTGGAAGATTGGACGTGGAGTTTGCTAGCAGGGTAGAGAAGCTAAAAGAATGCTAAGCATCGAAAGAAGTAAGAAGGTAAAAATGCCGCGAAAAGATGAAGTTACTGCAAGTTACATGAACAATAGAAAGTTGATCTCCTTCTTCTTCGATTGCTGAATCTACTTCCGATATTGCATTGCCTCAATCCGCTCACAAAAAGGGCCAAGTCGTCAAAGGAGATTCATCCAAAATCCCAATTTTCCTGCAGCTCTGGATTGAACTGGAACCTCAGTATGCCAAGCAAAGTCTATTGTTGCTCCAGCTCTTGCTGCTGCAGCAATGAAACTATCCTAGTTAACCTTGTTCAAATCAAGTTTTCGCCATCAAGTCTGAAATCTGGAAACATTGAGGATCAAGACCGAGAAGCCGAGTTTAGGAAGGAAGGAGATCGATTAACAGTTCTGGTTAGCGGAGAAAATCCTGAAAGGTTTCTGTCAATCCCAATATCCCTAAGAGCGCTGTACAGCAGATAGCGGTGCTTAACGATTGGCCGTAAGTCAACTATGGATTTTCGGTCTCTCCTTCAACACTGCAGTGGCGAATATTGGAATTGACAGTGATGCCCGCTATAATTCAGAACAAATTGAACCATCAGATTTTTTCTTAGCTTGCAAATACCATATGATGAAATTTGCAATTACCTCAGCATTTGACTTGTACTTCAAATATTCTGGCACGGATATTGAGCTGTTCGCTCATTTCAAATCCTAGTGAGAGTCCATCTACCAGAAGAATGCTTCGGCGTTCAACGATAATAACCATGCGATATCCTTTCTGAATGAAAAGTTTGTATGAAATATTTATCGTGCCTGTGATAAAGAATGGTGCTTTCTTGCAATATTTTGCACATTTTTGCTAACAAAACTTTTTTAAGACTTCATTTATATAGCCAGTTGTGAAAGAAATTTGGAAGAGAAAATTGAAAAACGAATTACTGCTCTAAATTTCATATATTTCATCTG
>JABUQX010104599.1:17500-25649 GCA_015478945.1 Trachelipus rathkii | reverse complement strand
GAACACGTTAGAAACATGGTTAATCGAACACGACTGGCAGGAATCGATTCCTTTGACGTTGCGTTACTAGTTTAGTTGTCTTGGTGAATTGTTTCTGATGTCTGAGGGGACAAATTCTAAGGAGACTACCACTCAATCGGAAGAGTCAATCCTTCTTATGAAGTTCACACTACTCCCGTAGACGATATAGAACTAAACAACAGGTAGAATCTTTGTATCTATCTCTTCTTATCGTTATGAGATTGCTTTGGACCTGTTGATACATGATGAGTATCACAAAGATCTGGATATCCGTAAAATTCATTTCTGAAAACTATTTATTACTTATTACTTTTCTTGCGTTTTGGAAATATTTAAGGTCGCCTAATTATGTTTAATAACATTTTAAAATTAATTGGTTAGTTAAAGCGTTTGCGTTTTATTAACTAAACTAAATGTTTCTTTTAACTATTAAACGAGTTAGTTACTTAAAATCGTAAAATAAGAAGTTTTTACTAGTTAATTTTTTATTAGTTGCTTACTTTCTAATTTAGTTTTATTACTTACTTAGCTTATAGTTGATTTTATATTAGTAGCTTACTTTCTAATTTAGTTTTATTACTTACTTACTTATTTTTTTTGTTTTTCGTATATAGAAAAGTTTTTGGATTTTCTATTTTTATTTTATTTTTTGCTATAAAAATCTGCTTCCCACCCCCTGTTTCGAGAGTGAAAATTTTTTAAAAAGATACATTCTATCCCTATATAATAACAACAAAATGGAAGCCATAAACACACTCCAGTAAATCCTGATATTAAGTCTATTTCTAAGATCCTACTCCAGCAAGTACATCTCAATCTTCTAGATTAGATTCATACCACACCTATTGACAATAAAGAAATTAATCCCCACTACATTCTCCCCTTATTTTTAAAGACAGTGTACTACTCACAAAAGCCTACATTTATCTTAAAAAATGCACTGACGCACGCACTCCAGCTTTCTTAACTCACAGTCTAAGCGGATTATTTCCTACAATCCACCTAAGTAATTCTGAAACAACATAAAACCAGAAAATTTTAGTAACAGACGCGCAAGCGAATGCACTCTCTCATTCAAGTTCATCTAACATTAAACAGATATCATTACTACCACACACCAGCACACATCTAAAAATAACGACTATAAGAAACAAACCAACACAACAACCAAGCAAACAACAGCACAACAAAAAACAAACACCCAAAAAACAGAACCAAAAAACCACACAAACACACACCAAATAAAACCCATACCACACAACACCAACAGTCAAAAAGCAAACCACACCACCACACCCAGAATAAGAAAGAAATCCATTCTACAAAAACTAAAGAATTTTCTTCTTAAATCTAGGAAAATACAGAAGTAAACAAAATGGGACGAACTAAGTAACCAGGAGGCCAAATACCACAGTTTTTCCCCTCCACCGACTGTTGTGTTCAAGATCCAATTCGACAGGTGGAGGCTGGACAGGAGTCTTCGCTGTAGTCTCCGTGTTGTCACTTGCCTCGGGCTGTTGCTGTAGAGCTTGTTCCTTCATCCTTGTTTGACTTCGGGTAACTCGGGGTGTAGAATCTCTAGGGCCAGTAAACAGATTATGGGGCCGATAAGAAGGGTCCTGTTTTCTGTTGTCTGGGATGAAATCCTTAGGAGATGAATCTACGACACAAAAATATCAAAAACAAAAACAAAAAAAAAAAAACAAAAAAAAACCACCAAAAACAAACCCACAAAACCCACACACAAAAAAAAAGACAAAAAAAAAAAAAACTATTAATCCTTTTTCAACTAAAAAAACCTCACATAGACCAAGAAAAAAAAAAACTAAAAATTAAAGAAGAAGAAAAAAAATAAACAAAAAAGAAAAACAAAAAACATTAAAAAAAAAAACAAAAAAAAAAAAAAAAAAAAAAAAAAAAATAAAAAAAAAAAAAAAAAAAAAAAAAAAAAAAAAAAAAAAAAAAAAAAAAAAAAAAAAAAAGAAAATTTAAAAAAAAAAAAAAAAAAAATAAAAAAAAATAAAAAAAAAAAAAAAAAAATAAAAAAATACTGTTATCTGGGATGAATTCCTTAGGAGATGAATCTACGACCGGGGGAATGGGGTAGTGGCCATCTTTTACTGGGGAAGTTGGAGATTTCACAGGGGAATTTGCTCTTGGAGGGGTTCCACCATAGGCTCCATACACCTCACCTTCGTGTGCTGGTGGCTCCTGAGAAATTTCTTGAACAGGGTTTTCTAGGGAAATCTCTTGCTGAATAGGGGATAAAGACGGTCTAAACTCTTTTCTCCGAACCGCAGGGTTGGAGGGAGTTTTTGGGAAGTCAATCTTTGGAGTGGAACACTTAAATTCACTGTCTGGACGCGCTCTTCCGGCGACTACATCGCTGTATCTTCTTCTTTCTACAATCTCATCGCTAAATCTTCTTTCTTCCACGGGTTTACTTTCTCTTACAGGTTCCACCGGGGTCGGTTGTTGCACGGGAGTCGGATGGCTCCAAGAATTCGTACTACTCGGTACCGGCTGAGGTGGGGGGATAGAGTAAGAGTTGTAGTATTCTTGCTGAGATTGTGGGGGATGGGGAGTTGGAAAGTAGCTGTGTCCGGACTGAATTTGTGGCGTTATGGGAATTTGGAAAGAATATTGGGAAGACACTTGATCTGTGGGAGGAGGAAGTTCTTCCACTTCATCTACTTCTTCTATTTCTTCGTCTTCTTCCTCCTCTTCTCCTCTTTCTTCTTCTCTCTCGGAAGGGACTCCTGGGTCGCTTCTCTGTTGTCTTTCCTCAATTCTTTCCCTTTTTTGTTCTTTGGAGCTTAACATTTCTTCCACTGCGTGGGGATTCCAAACTTCATCATTCATAAAGTCAAAGTGTGACTCGGTGAACTTTTCTGCCGGGACCACCTTAACGTTGTCTACATGAACAGGGAAGGTTCGGCCTGATTCTAAGCAATACACCATCAATTTGTTAGGTCCTCTCAAACATTGGACGATATATGGCCCGTCAAACTTGACACATAACTTCGAACTTTGATGGGGCTTTTTAACTGCTCTAACGAAAACATAATCTCCTATTTTGAACTCTCTTTGTTTGGCCCTTTTATGTTGTTGCTCCAAAGTTTTTGTGGTTTCCGCTTCTAACTTCTCTCTTGCCAAATCTCTTATATAATCGATCCTCTCTACTATCGTATCTACCTCGTCCGAAATGAATCTCATTTTCTCGGACTTATTCACAAAGGGTGATACATAATCAGGCATCTCGTAAGGGAGCCTTTTTATATACCCATGCAAAAGGAAATGGGGAGAAGACCCTATAGATCGATTATACGCGGAATTGATAGCGATTTGGGCAAAGCTCAGGTACTTATCCCAGTCTCGGTGATTTGCATTCACGTAGTGCCGCAAGAAAGATTCAATATCAGCATTTATTCTTTCCACAACACCATTTTGGGATGGTTTGTAAGGCAAAATTTCCACCTTCTTTATCCTCCACGCCTTACATAAGTCCTTAAATACCTGGCTCGTAAATTCAAGGCATTGTCAGAGACAAGCAGTTGAGGAGCACTATGTCTACATATGACCCTCTCTTGCAATGCTCTGGCACATTCTTCGCTCGTTCTCGTCTTGCAAGGCACTAATTCAACATAACGTGTTAGAACGTCGCGAAATACTAAGATGTATTTGGCTCCTGATCCTGTACAAGCTGGCAATTTTCCAATACTGTCAACATGAACGCGTGAGAAAGGTGTGTACGGCAGAGGCCATCGATTGATCTCTGCTACAGGGGGTCTAGGACCCTTAGTTCTAGCGCATGATACACATTGACTACAGTATTCCTTTACTAACTTTTGAATACCAGGAAAATAGTATTTTTCCTCTACTCTCTTTTCAGTTCTTTGCTGACCACCGTGTCCGCTAGCGAGTGAAGCGTGGCACTGGTCTATCACACTGTAAATCATACTATCCGGAACATGTACAAGATAAGGTTTTGCTTCCACAGCGTAATGTAAGATGCCTTTTATTAAGATGTGTGGGTGTGTTCTGGGATTCTCTTCGGCCCATTTTACCAATTTTCCTACACGGGGACATTTTTCTTGTTCTTTGATGAAATTTTCTTGCCTTCTTGCTTTCTTGCTTTCTTGCTTTCTTGCTTTCTTGCTTTCTTGCTTTCTTGCTTTCTTGCTTTCTTGCTTTCTTGCTTTCTTGCTTTCTAATATCAGGTGCTGGATGCCTACTCAGATAGTCGGGGGCAACATTGTTCTTTCCTTTTTTGTACACTATGGTGGGTGAGAAACTGTTTACTAAGAGATTCCATCGAGCTAAACGGCCGGTCTGTTGCTTATTTCTAAAAATAAAGCAGAGAGGTTGGTTGTCGGTGATGATAGTGACCTTATAGCCGAAGATGGTGTTCCTAAACTTCTGCAAGCAGAACACCACGGCTAAACACTCCTTTTCGATCGTATCATAATTTAACTCACTGCCCCTGAGTACCCGGGACACGAAAGATAATGGTTTCTCTTTCCCTTAATCTGTCAGTTGGTACAACACTCCCCCTATCCCGTAATTACTAGCGTCGGTGTTCACGAAGAATTCCTTGCGAATTCCTTGCTGTAATCAGGGAAAGTTAGTTGTGGCTGCACCACTAGTTTCTCTTTCAAAGTGTCGAAAGCTTGTTGTTGTTTTTTCGTCCAAAGGAAAGGGACACCTTTCTTTATCAGATCATACAAAGGTTGTGCTACTGCGGCAAAGTCCTTTATGAGGAAGCGAAAATAAGAGAAGAAACCAAGTAAACTCTGCATTTCCTTCACATTTGTAGGAGGGACGAAACTCTTCATTGTTTCTACCTTAGCCGGATCGGGGCTAATTCCATGTCTTCCTATCTTGAATCCCAGATACAAAACAGCTGATTGTAGGAAACTACATTTTGATAATTTTATTCTCAGCTTATTTTCTCTGAAAGCAGCGAGCACTTTCCTCAAATTTTCGAAGTGTTCGCGTCCCTGCCCAGGATCAATACGTCGTCTAGATAGACTTGTGCCACAGGCCCTAAAAGGTGGTTTAAGGCCATGGTCATCGTGCGGGCATAGATGCTTGGGGCGTTCTTATGGCCGAACATCAAACGAGTGGGTACCCACAGGCCTTTCCTTGTTCTAAACGCCATCAGCTTTTGCGTCTCCTCTTCTATCTCTAGGGCGTTGTATGCATCTAGTAAATCTACGGATGTAAACACTGTATTACCCCCTAGGGATGTAAAAATCTCGTCGATTGAAGGCAGAGGAAACACGTCCTGAATGCTATGGGAGTTGAGGTACCTGTAATCCAGACACACCCTAGGCTTTGTACTGTTCTTTTTTGCCACCACGAGTAACGGAGACGAGTGGGGGCTGTACCCTGCTTTGATGTACCCCTTTTTCAGTGCAGAATCGGTGAAATCATCGATGTCCTGCAAGTACCGGTGCGGTAATCTGTATTGTTTACGAAAAATGACTTTCGGGGCATCGGGTAACAGCTCAATCTTAAATTTCTGGAGTGGACAGACTGGGACAGCATCATCATCTAGTGCCAATACATCATGGTAGTCCATGAGGAGCTCTAGTAATTCCTCCAGATACTCTGGCTTTTCGAGAAGACAGTTTTCCGCATCTTCTTTTGACATCTTCTCTTCGATGATTTCTTTGTACACTCGGCCTAACTCTGTACTGTCGTAAGACCTTGTTGAAGCAGGTAGCCTACCCATTGGCGAAAACTGCTCGGCTTCCTCTATCGTCTTGCTTCTCCCTGAATTGTTTGGCTACCTATACCTCGGATACCCTCTCCTAGAATTCACACTACCTTATT
This sequence comes from Trachelipus rathkii, assembly GCA_015478945.1. Classification (NCBI taxonomy): domain Eukaryota; kingdom Metazoa; phylum Arthropoda; class Malacostraca; order Isopoda; family Trachelipodidae; genus Trachelipus; species Trachelipus rathkii. Next base: position 19,790 of record JABUQX010104599.1, on the reverse strand, counting down.
CAGATAAAAGGATTATCTCACTCAAATTTATATAACAAACACTAGACGGCATCATACAATTGTTCTATCCTCCACCACTAACATCTGCTGTTAGCTCACGTACACATGGTCCTTTTCGTGAAAGATGCTCGTCAGCTCATGCACTTTCGCTCATTCGAAATCAATCTTGAGTTTCTGTCGGTAGTTCATTACGTATATCGCATGAAATGACTTAGGGCAAAAACAATCTTCATCAACTTACCCTTTAAAAAACTTACTTATCATTAACTTTCTTATCCCATCATCAGCATCGGCACTCCATCCTATCATGCGCATCATCGCTTCTTCACATCACACTTCCAAATCTTCGGATTTGCCCAAATTTTATTCCCAAATTGAGGACGATGTGCTTAGAGTTGGTCTAGGCCCTCTGGAATCAGACGCTGCGATGAGACTGAGGGCGTGCGTTCATGACGCCCACCTTGATCCCTATCTCCCACTGCGTCTGCTCCCCTGAGCATTCTCCCTTCCAAACAATTCCCCATTCTACTCTTTTCCATTTCATAGGCGCAACTCTGCTGCTATTCGCAAGTTCGAACTGAAGAGGTTGTCCTCCCCCCTTGGGATGTAGACAAATCGACCTTCCTATAGGAGCGAGGTTCATCCGCGGCGTGTACGTTTCTAACTGACCAGGCGGCCTCCTAATGCAGAAAGATGCTATCCGCGTTGCCGTACGTTTTTAACTGGCAGGTCGGCCTCCCTAGGACAAAAGATGCTTATCCGCAGCACGTGCGGGTGGTTTAGCGAAAATTTGTTCGAAATCCTTGGTTCCCCTTCTTAGGCCTCGGGCCTGGGGGTTAACTTTTCCTCCTTTTTCTTTGAGGTCTCTTATTCTTAAGATTCCCACTCAGAAAATTCTCTAACAATAAATTCGAGTGCGATCGGCAAAGAAACGGAACGTCTACCTACATCTATCTTCCTATGAATAGACATCTTTGCCAGAAAAAGAAGTTCAAAAGCAAACATTATGGGAATGATTAGAACAAAACATTGCTACCCAAAAGAACCTATCCCAGCCTATTCTCTCCATTCGGTATAATCACTCACTTGACACAGTAAGTCGAGAGTGCAATGACTCTTCCCACCGCTAAACGGCGAAGATAATATAACACTGTACTTATCTCCCTTCTACAAAACCGTTGGCTATTGATTTCACCCCCAGCACTAGTACTACTAAATCGGTTTTTTCGGAGGGTTACTTTAAAGTTTCCCTCTTTTTCCAATTGCTTGAGCCGCCGGCTGTACAATATAACACCTAGAATCCAAGGTGTACAACCAAACTTTGGTCTTCGTCCCCTATTTAACTCAATCTCGACTGGACAGAACATACAGCAACTTCAGTGTCCTAACCCAAAGATGGTTCCGACTCACCAGCTAAAAGGTTGCCTGTCCGAGACACTCATCTTTCTCATCTTTATCCCTACACCTTAACCCACTCTTATTACAATCAACCCTACTCACTTTAAAACTTTCTTTTTCCACACGTCTCAATATCTCTACTACTCAGCTCACGCAATACTCTAAAAAAAGTCTATCAACCTATTCCGGCATCATCCTATCCCTTCATCGACCGGATGATACGAAGTTCACTCAATTCACCAATACAGCACCCTCACCTACACTACATTACTCCCAAAACTTAACTTCCCATTCCACTCACCTCAAAATCTACTGCATCGACCTCAGACCACATAAATACCTGACACAGCAGCTCTGGTCCTTTAACAGCTATCCCTGCAGCTAGCTAACGGCGAACGGATACCAACGCTTTCGGATACCCGAACCGATCCTGCAGCCGCCCATACGCATTGGAGGAAATCCTAACGACTCCTCGACGTACTCTTTCCCCTACAACAACCAATCCCCTATAGTCACATACTCCACCATTTTGTGCCAGCTTGTAAGTGGACACAACCCAAAGCCTGAAACACCAAACTCCACGGCACAGGGTATCTGGGGTCGTCTCCAGGCGGTGCTCCCTCCATACACTATCAGCAGTATGCGACCCCACTTCACTACGATTAGCTATCGACCACTGCTCACGCTGCTCCCGAGCACGACGTCCACGCGACCCAAACATTCCCCAGCCGGCAAATAGCCTTAGCCGACGTGTCCCCAACCGTCTCACAACAAGAATACGCACACTACGGACTGATTACCAACCCTAACAAACTCCTGCGGCTCACCGGAACCACTCACCTTCACACCTTTAAAGAAACCCCACTATAAACACAACATCCGCAGCCTGTAA
>JABUQX010104599.1:10000-12500 GCA_015478945.1 Trachelipus rathkii | reverse complement strand
ATATTATATATATATATATATATTATATATATATTATTATATATATATATATATATATATATATATATATATATATATATATATATATATATATATATATATATATATATATATATATATATAAATGGTGAATTCGAGCATAGCTACGAATTGAGATTTACTAAGCACTTTATTACTATGACTATGCAACTATCTCACACACACAGAAAAATAGTAGGTATATATATATATATATATATATATTAATATATATAATATATATAATATATATATATATATATATATATATATATATTTATATACTATATATATATATAATATATATGAAGCATTAGTGCTCTATAGATTTACATCCATATCACAATCACCAAAACATCACGATAGTTTGACTAGTCACAGGGAACTGACGCGGCTTCTTGTAACCGAGAGGAAACGACCAGCGTTCATCTCATTTACAAGGCCATACCTGCAAGTATTGCGTTGGCTTGCAAGCGAAAGGATTCTTAAAGTATGACGCATTCTAATTTTCTCATAAATGCATAGCTTACCAAATATGGTATGCATTCGAAATAAAGAGTAATTGTGAGCAATTACGAACTATATAATATATATATATATATATATATATAACATATATATACACACATATATTATATAATATATAATATTACTATATATATAATATTATATATATATATAATATATAAATACTATAAATATATATATATATATATATATATATTATTATATTATATAATATATATAATATACTATATATATATATATATAGAGAGAAAGGAGAGACAAGTAGTAAAAAGTTACTGGAGTTCGTCGCTATATATATATATATATATTATATATAATATAATATATATATATTATATATGAAGTATATATACTACGTATATATACTATTATATACTATACTAATATATCAGATATAGTATATAAGATAATATATATATATATATAATACATATATATAGTAATATATATATATATATACTATATTATATATATATATATATCAGTGAATGGGCCGAATCCGGCAACTTTGGATTCGAGATCAATCGAATCCGTGTGTGTGGAATGTTCGAATCCAAATCCGAATCCGAATCCAGCCAACTATTGTTATTATTATTTTAGTATTATTATTATTATTATTATTATTATTATTATATTATTATTATTATTAGATTATTATTCATTATTAATATTTTTATTATTATTATTATTATTATTATTATTATTATTATTATATTATTATTATTGATTATTGATTATTGATTAATTATAATATTATTATTATTATTATTATTATTATTATTAATTATATATAATATTATTAATATAATATACTATCATATAATATATATATATATATATAGATATATATATAGTATAATATATATATTAATTATATATATATATATATATAATACTAATATATACATATATATTATATATATAATAATATATTATATATAGTAATACCTTAGTATATATTATTTATATATTATTATATATATAATATATATAGATATAATATATATATACTATATATAGATATATATATATATTAGGTATATACTATATATACTAATATATATATAATATATAATATATATATAATATCAATACATAATAATAATAATAATAATAATAATTACAAATAATAATAATAATTAATAATTAATAATAATAATAATAATAATAATAATAATAATAATAATAATAATAATAATAATAATAATAATAATAATAATAATAATAATAAAAATAATAATAGTAATACCTTCGTCCGGAGACCTAAGCTTTACCGAGGGCATGCACCGATGGCTGAACAACACGTAGAATCAGACCCAAAGGAAGCCTCACTTTCGGAGGCGAATGAAGTGACGGCTTCTAAGCCGGAATCGAAATCGGAATCGGAATCGGAGTCGAAATCGTAGTCGCAGAAGGAGGCTCTGAAGGAGTCGGAATAGGAGACGGAGACTGAGCTGGAGTTGGCTCAAAAATCGAACTCCCTACGGGAGTACGGGAGTTCGATTTTTTCGACGTAATAATAATAAAAATAATAATAATAATAAAATAATAATAATGACATAATAATAATAATAATATAATAATAATAATAATAATAATAATAATAATAATAATAATAATAATAATAAAATAATAATAATAATATTCACTTCAACGTTAGGCCTAATCTCACACAGAATTGGAAACGTCAAAAGGTTGTAAGCGACATATTTCACCTTCACTCTCGGGGGGAGGTACCCTATAGAATCAACCTAGTGACTTGAAAACTCGCCTGTGATCAGTTTAACACATCAATACCCCATATATAAAGTTTACATACACGATATCTCAAACCGTCTTTGGAAAAAGACATTCGACGCGGGTGGCAGCCCTACTATATATTATACTTATTATCATATATACTAAAGTAGTATATATTATATAAACTTATATATATATATATATTATATTATAC
>JABUQX010104599.1:0-2500 GCA_015478945.1 Trachelipus rathkii | reverse complement strand
TCATTTGTCTTTTCAAATATTACCTTCTCCTTTTACTAATTCACCTCTTTGTCCACAAACGACTTGCCTGACCTAATACCACTGCCAAACTCCAGAGTCAGCCCCACAAAAACCAAATGAGACCTACATATTACAATTTGATAATGACAGGGACCCTCCTGCCCACATCTCTTTCCATTCATTTCAATCATTCAGTCGACCGACGTATCTCGTCTGCCATCCCCGTCTCTCTAGCTTTCATAACTACATTCCATATCACCAAAATTGAATCTTAACCAGTGAGAACATAATCATACACACTAGCTCGTATAAAGTAAATTATAAATTATAAATACATTAAAGGATACACACTAATTATTATACAAAATTATGTAATTATATTAATATTAATAAAAAAATTAAATCAAAAAATTAAATCATGCGAGTGTACTATATATATATATATATATATACAATCCCTGAAAATAAACATCTAAACTTTATTTTTTTAAGTATCGTAATAAGTATTATTTTAACCCTAGGACCCCTATATCTGAGTTTCAAAATCTAAAATAGGCTTATAGTCTAGACAACAATGAAAGGAGCAACACTAAAGTGTGCTATTTGTAATAATGATAATATATTACATCAGAAATAAAAAACCTGTTTAAAACATGATCTTTTGTTGACATTTTCATAGTGTAGAAATTTGAAACAGAGTAGCCTTGTTATTATGTATTTATTATATATATCTAATATATTATTTATTTATTTCTTATATATATATTTGAAATATTTATAAAATCATCTATATATTTAAATATCCAAAAAAAATTTAAAATAACATATAAAATGAGAGCAAAAAATGAAAAAAAAAATAAAATCGTGAAATTATTGGACAAAAATCTAATATAAGTGGAATAAATTCAGTATGTAAAATAAATAATATACATATTATATGCCAGTTTTTATCCGTGCCATCCTATGCAAAAATAGACTAATAATACTTTATTGTTGTACTTACTTATTCTAATTTTATTTTATAGTACTAATTATAATCTATATATTATATAATACTCTATTAGGACCCTATATTTTAAGATTTTTAAATCTAAGATGTAATATATATAGTAGGTACCTAGGGTATATATTGAATAAAGCACTATATATCTGACTTCACTGTTTTATACTAAATATATATTATATATATATTTCGCGTGACGTTACGATTCTCAAAAAAATACTCAAAAAAATCAAAATGATAATTTATTTTTTCTTCAAAAAAATCCCCAAAATTAAATATATCCTCCATATCACCTTTAAGGTACTACTAAATGTATTAATTTAGCAATTTTAGTCAATTGCAGCGCTACACGTGCTACTATATTATTTATTTACACTAATGCTTTAGTTCCTAGTGACTGAATTACCTGAAAGTATCAAGTCATTTGCATGAACTTACAGTACAAAGTTTAACTGTAGGAAATGGCGTGAGAATCTGAACCTGCAAGTTTTGAGTTCTAAAATATTCAACTATGAGATGTGCTTAATGCCACAGCTCTGTGTGTCAACTATACTATTCTTGGAGATCGGCTTTTTTGCCTATGAAAAATACGTAATTATCCACCATTGACGCGTATTCACAAGAGTCTCTACTAGCAAAAATCCTCTTCTATTGATTTGAATAATTATCTTAGAAGTAAAAATACATGAGTAGTACATGAAAAGCAATAACTGAGAAATACGAATCCTAGAGCCTCAGATTATCTGTTATTGTCTGACATATAGTAAATCTGAGCAAGAACTTATAACACACATAATATAATTAACATATGTTACATAAATTACTTTTACATTTATAATAGGCTTATTAAGTCATGACTATCAATAACACATAACAATAGCAAAACCATTTTCTGAAACATTCTAAAAGTACAAGTTTCCCAATGAGGCAATGATATTCTCCTAATAGTGAGTATTGGACACTAATAGAGATCATGGTGTGACACATATGAATAAACTATTGTATAGTTAAAAATTTTATACCTATTTATTAATTAATTGAATAGAAAATCTAGATATATCAAAAGTAATAGTATTCAATGATAAGCTATTAATCACTATATTATCCATCATATGTGTAAATATCTATGATGGTTTCGAACATTACTAATTAATCATATCTTACTGAACTAAAAATTAAAAAAGCATAAGCAAAGAGTTTTAAAGTCTTATAAATTTACAATGAATTCAATTGCAAAGCCAAAGATAACTTACTATATGCACTAAGCCCAGCGAACATATATATATACCTATTAATATATAACACCGTAATTTATATATCAGATAGTATTTTGTGGAAGCCTATATAAGTCTCATTAATATAAAGCATGATATCACACAATACAATGAAAGTATGTAGTACCTTACAATGAATCTGCCTAACTATATAATTTATGACTGGCGATTCCAACACAGTGCCGCTTATTTAAACACACTCACCGTATATAATCTCTCTCTT
>JABUQX010104598.1:5000-32998 GCA_015478945.1 Trachelipus rathkii | reverse complement strand
AAAGATATATATAAGACGAGAGGCAATTATGATATAAATGGTATAAGTAGAGGAGAGTAGAAATTGATTCACGTAAGTTTAAGAATGAAATAGGGTCGTATACAATAATACTAGGTAATTAATTCGAGGGCATATAAGTATGATATTTATAGTAAGTGATATGCGGTTGAGAAGAAATTACATTAATTATATAGAAAAGTCGGAATAAAAGTAGAGTAGATTATATACGATCAAGTATAACTATACTAGAGGAACACAGTCACTTACTATATTTATAATTATATATATAATATATAACTATTGACTTATAAGATTAAAGAAGTAAAGAATTAGACCTATTATCATCCATCATATATCAGTACGATATTGAGCGATTATCTTGTAATTACATGATACAATAGCTATGATAATTAGATTAGTAATAAGTAAGCAAAAGAGAAGGAGGAAACCTATGGAGGGGAATTTTTTAGGTAGTTATAATTACATGATGTAAACTGACTATAGCGGACGTCAATATTATATAATTTATATATAATAGTTTGGTCACCACCTTCTCACAAACTCGTATTCAAAGAGGCGTAAAAAAGGTAAAATGCAGGCTGCTTGTGGGAAATATCTGGGTAAATGTCGTGCCGACCCCGGGACACATCATTGTTAAAATTAACCGGGCTCGGGGCTCCGGCCTCCGGCTCCAGCTTTTAAATTTTTTTAGCTCCGGATCTCTTTTTAGTTAGTTTTAATCTTCTCCATTTACAAGTCACGTGTAATTACCGCTTATAGATGCAATACTTTTAGGTATATAATCATATATAAAAGTAGACTCAAATAAAAATTATCTGTAAAATATTTACATCTATAAATCGGTTTGGATTGCATTTTATATGAGTTAGGGTGTAATGTCTTTAAAAATTATATTCGGTATCAGTAAATATAATTATTACGCAGTAGACTCATTGTGCTAACGAGATATAGTATATCTATATAGTATAAGTACACCGTTATTGGGTAGATCGGACATTTTTCGAGTGATCTTCCGGTGATTCCTTAACGAAGCTTGAGTGATTGAGAAGCGGTTTACCAATAATTGCATCTTAATAGTAATTACGCCAACTGAGAGCTAAGGTCGAAATCGTTCTAGAAATGCGATTCCAAGAGGCGGTTTCCCTTCTATTCTTTTTCGCGAATAGCTCTGGCCAATGTCTTGAGAGCTCTCTCCCCAATACAACTCCATATCCTCATCTTGAGGGAAAAGTGCTAGTAATTGTAGACTTCATACCGAGAATCATAGTATCTCGAGTACATTATCCGATTGGGACGAAGAGATTATCTCTTGCGCTTTTTACCTTTCAGTTTTGGAGAATTCCTAGCTCACATTCCTCTTTTTTACTCTAAACATATGGTCAGATTGATTCACTAGTCACGGTCTATCGGTAAATATGCGCAGATTTACAGAAGTTCCTAGAGTATGCAGAATATTTGTCAGAATCTCCAGGAGAACGCCAAGGTAGTCTAGTTCTTGGCCTGCACCTTGTCCTTTGATTGATGTAACCGATCCATGACTCACCCCTCTCCCACTCTCTTCTTCACTGCTTCCCTCCTCTTGAGCAGGACCAACCGTACTAGACTTCGCGTGCCGTTCTTCGTCGATAGAGCTCCATTCTTCTCGATCCCTTATCTCTTATCCTCCCTTTTCTCCCTTCTCCCTCCTCATGCTTCCCACCTAATCGATCCTATCTAGCTTCATAGAATTAGCGAGAGTGATAGGCGGAATAGAACTTTTCCACCCCCCGATAGGCAACTGTCTCTAGCCTGAATGGCCCGAGAACAAGCCCGATCGAACCATGGATTATGAGGAAGAAAGTATTTAGTTTTAGAGGAATGAATGAGGAAAGAAAAATTTAGCTAAAGAAGGAATGAACCTGCTCATCCAATTAACAATTACAGTTCCCACTTTTATCTTTTAATCTTAATACATCCTCATTATTCCTTACTGAGGTAGCCAATTTGCTATCATCTGCCAACTTGGAAACCTTACATTTAAGTCCCTTGGTCTAAATAATTTTATACAATGTATATGAGGAAACAGCCACTTGACCTAAGAAATCGTTACGGACCACAAACATGTCTCCTCATTTCCATTAATAAATTCTTTTCATTTTCATTGATTAACTATTATTATTATTATTTTTTTATTATTATTATTACTATTCATTATTATTATTATTATTATTATTTTATTATTATGATTATATATTTTAATTATTATTATTATTTATTATTATCTATTATTATTATTATTATTATTATTATTTATTATTATTATTAATTATTATTTTATTATTATTAAGAGACTTAAGGAATAAAAATTTTGATCGCTAAAATAATTACGGGAGGTCGACCCCCCCACCCTCCTGTCTACACACTTATATATATATATATATATATATATATATATATATATATATTATATAATATATATAATATATATATATATATATATATATATATAATATAATATATATATATATATATATATATATATTCTACATAAAAGTTCCAGCCTCACGGGCCATATATATATATATATTATATATATATATATATATATATATATAGTATATATATAATATATATATATTATAATATATATTATATATATATATCATTATATTATATAATATATATATATATTATATATAATAATATATTATTATATATATATATATAGAGGAGAGAGAGAGAAGACGAGAGAGAGAGAGAGAAAGAAATTTTTAAAATAGTTTTTTTCAATTACTCGTCATGCCGGTCATGCGTCAATCGTCAATCGCAAAATTTGCTCTACATCGTCATCGTCATCTCATCGGCAAACAATTTCATAATCGTCCCATCACTAGTAATCTATGCGTTTGAATTGATAGATACGCCCGGTTGTTGTACTCGTATTGTTAGATACGGATATGCATGATTGTTAGCGGAAGCAGAAAAGGTTTGTATAAGCTTTCAATGGGCCAAATTGTAGAATGTAAAAGGAAAAGCTTGTTCGATACTGAAATAGGAAATTTGTTGTTAAAATAACAAATAAAAGTGGCGAATTGGTTAATTAATGGCATTCAAGTTAATTTATAGGAATGGGCATCATACAGAAGTTTGAGAGTAAATTAAAGCGTTAGTCCGAGAAATCTGCATCCCCTACGGGGTGGTGCAGCCACGCTTAACCTCGTCTACGACGAGGTTAATACCACGCACACTTTATGTATCCAAATTTCATACCGTATATTCGACCAATAGAACTCAGAATGAAAAACGCGCGCACCATACGCCCTTTGAGGCGATTATCGTATTTGAATATATAGAATATATATATATATATATATAATATATATATATATATATATATTTATATATATATATATATATATACTATATATATATATATATATATATAATATATATATATATATATATATATATATATATATATATATATATATATATATACGGTCTAATATATATTATATATATATATATATATATATATATATATATATATATTTATATATATATATATATTATATTATATATATATATATATATATATTATATAATATATTATATAATTATATATATAAATAGAATATTTCTAGAACCGATGTCGTGCAGTTTTATTTGCCATCATACCTAAGGCCATCAACGCAAGTTTGGGCTCAGCAACACCCCTGTAGGGTGGTTTCTAGGGATTAGTAACCTCAGATTCCGCCGAGGTTTGCGTCCCTGAAAAGATCGGGATCGCCAAGTGTCAAGGGGTAGAATAACCCTACCTTATTAAATCCCTCTTTCGGCGACCGGTGGTTCGCTGCTAACAAGGGGAAAGTATTAAAGGGGCTGGCTAGCTGGTATTATATCTCCATAGGAAATATCCCATTAAATGTTCCCTTCAGCGGATTGTCCTACTGTGGTGGCAACCTCTAAAACGGCGAGCCCAGGGATACGCAACCTCGTCTACGGACGAGGTTACGTGTCATCAAAAGTGATGGTACCTAGTTTCAGAGGGATACGAGGTCTCTCAAGCACCCGCCTAAAGGGGACTGAAAATAACAAATCTTTAGAGGGGACTCGGCAACCCCTACGCGACCGAGCCAGGGAATACGTAACGCTTATCGTAGACGGGGTTTCGTCATCACAGTTGGGGTACCAAGTTTTCAAGGGCGATACGATTCTGTTCTAACACCGCTCTAAAGGAGCGATAAATTTATTAAATGCACACCCAAATCGTTTAGCGCTAAAACTTGTGTTGTGGCTACTGATCGGCTTATAATTTGTTTGAGAGTACGGCCAACTAAAACGGCACTAAAGGGTACAATGAAGATCGCAAATATGGTCCCATTGGCATATTAATCACACAAATTGGAGGCATACACGGGTGTTTCCTTGCGACTCATATAAAAATGTTTCAGTTATATATATATATATATATATATATATATATAATATATATATATATATATATATTATATATATATATATATATATATATATATATAGTATATATATATAATATATATATATATATATATATATATATATATATAGAGAGAGAGAGAGAGAGAGAGAGAGAGAGAGAGAGAGGAGAGAGAGAGAGAGAGAGAGAGAGAGAGAGACCTGCGCCTAATTGTTTATTGACCAAAATCAGGTGTTTGAACGCTCGTAATACAAACCGTACTCTGTTCCATCGCTGCTGCCTATCTCACTTTTTCCGCAAAGGCGGGTTGTTGTTGCATATGTGCGCTAAACGATTTGTTTGTTCTTTGTTCTTTCCAACCTTGAGAATTTCTGAGTTTTTCCACCAATATGAACTCAGGCTCTCAGTTGCCGAATAACTATACAAATTCAATTTGTTTGTATATTTACCGCATAACTCGTAGCTCGACTCCTAAATTCTTATGACATCTAAACTTTAAATTCACAACATTCCCTTTTATTCCTCTCCTCCTCAGAAATCATCATTTAAGGTGGATCTTCAATGTTCACCACCGGCCATTGCTTTTTTCTTGTTCTTTGTAGAGACAAACCGGTGAACTTATCTCAATTTTTTCTTACCTAGAATGAGTCTTGAACTAGATGGAACTAGGTCCACTACCAGTATCCTTGAATCGTCTTGGAGATCAATCAACATTTTGATCTTCTTTCTAACTTTTATCCTTCTTCTACAGAATACTGTTTAAATCTTTTGCCTCTGGTTCCCTCTGATCACCTTCTTAACCTTCGTATTCTCTTCCATCTCTTCAAGTTTCTGTATAGAAAAGACCTCCCCGCCCCACCCCACAGCGAGGAAATCATTTTTGGAATTTTAGGTTCTGTAACTGGTCGAGACTTGCTTGTCCAACTTCTTTGAATTCTTTTGGAATAATTATTGCGCTTTGGCGGAAAGGGTCCTTGGAGGGGCGCAGAGGAACATAATCGATGCAATTTTTCCTCTGGCATGGAGTTTTACATTCTATATTCCTTTCATCCCCTTCAACTAAAACTAGAAACGCTTGTTTAAACTCTGCTTGTTCTCCGTGCTGTCCGTCACAGATTACTTTATCATCCTTTAAACTCCAGAAAACTGCATGCAATTTAAATTCCATTCCGGGAATAGTGCAGAAATCTATTATCTTCCCGTAACAAAAAAAAAATCAAAAAAAAAAATTTCTCCCTAGTAAAAACAATCATTTTTTTTGCATTTCTCTTCTGTCTCGTTTTTATGGAATTTTGCAAAAAAATTCAACACTCTAACTTTCCCTTCATCTTCCCTGCTTTATGTCATCAAGAATCTTCTGAGTACAACCTGCCGTTTTACTCTTCTGTTAAAGCTGAACTTTTCCTCTCAACTTTTTTGTTCTAATTCACTTTTAAACGACTTCCGGTGATATTCTTTCCTTCTCCACGCCTCCGAGTCATATATGGACTAACATTGTATTTCTCCTCATTCTTCAAAAATTCTATTTCTGCTCACCTCTGAGCTTTAACATACCAGAGATTATGGTCCTGATGTATTTCCTCATAGTGGTTTCAAAAACTTGCCGCTTTACAGAGCTTGACCACTGCTTAGTAGCTAAACTATTTCTTCTCTGTTTTTTAACTTCTGATCCTTCCTCTTCTCCGCTGTTGAAACTCACAAGCTGCATTCAAGCTTATGCTGACCAAAAGAGGACTCACATCAAATCTTCTATCATCCAATCTCTTTATTCTCCGTCTTTGAAAAGGATTTCGAATCTATCTTTATACAGAAAGATTTGGAATACTTATCAATTCTTTTAATCATATTTCAGATCACCAGTATGACTTTCGTAAGAAATGCTCTACTGGTGATCTACTCTCTCTTGACTCTTGTTCTCATGCTCTACAGCATAATGGGTAAATATTTTCTGTGGCTTTCTCGACATATAACCTGCCAAGCCTTCGATATAATCAGGCACAAGTTTGATTTCTATTCTAAACTTAACTCTTTCAGTATCTTAAACTTGTCTATGTGGTAGGTATGCCGATTACTATAAGAAATAATAATAATAATAATAATAATAATAATAATAATAATAATAATAATAATATAAAATAAAATAAAAATAAATAAAAATAATAATAATGATAAATTCTATGTCAAACATCATAAAATAACCTATCGATCATACAAATCAACAAATAAACGCTAACATTATATTTCCTGAACTAAAAAAATATAGTACCATAACATACCTGACATACATTAAGCGCTAATAAACTGCCGACATTAACAAATTATAACAATCTCAAGCTTTACTATAGACATACTGATAGGTTTGGCAACTGCGCATCATACAGAGGCGATTTGGCAGAACTGTAAGCTTTCAATTATTATTATTATTATTATTATTATTATTATTATTATTATTATTATTATTATTATTATTATTATTATTATTATTATTATTATTATTATTATTATTATTATTATTATTATTATTATTATTATTATTATTAGTTTAGTAGTAGTAGTAGTAGTGGTAGTAGTTGCTATTGTTGTTGTTGTTGCAGTAGTAGTAGTAGTAGTAGTTGTAGTAATAGTAGCAGTAGTAGTAGTAGTATTAGTAGTGCATAAATAATATAATATCTTAATATAATAGAATGTAATAATACTAATAATATAATAATAATAATAATAATAATAATAATAATAATAATAATAATAATAAAAATAATAATAATAATAATAATAATAATAATAATAATAATAATAATAATAATAATAATAATAATAATAATAATAATAATAATAATTAGTATTCTATATTTTTTCAGTAGAATAAATAGAATGTTCAAAACCTAATTCTTAGTTTAATAAATAATTATCCTTCGAATAAAAGAGGTTGGTGAATAATTCCAATAAATGATAATTTCGATTTGACAGAAGCAATTGTAATTAAGAGTGGAAAAATTTATATTTTATTTAAGCATATAAATTAGATTAGAATCTAATTTGTTTACTTAAATTTAAAATTGCCTTTAACGAAAATATAAATTTTCGTTCTCTCCTTTACAATTGTTATTGTGAAATCGAAATCGTTAATATAATATAATATTTCAATATATATTTCAATAGATTAATATAGTATTAATATAATATTTCAGGGAGCGTTTCAAGGTAAGGATTCCTTGGGTGAAAACGTAATTGAAAAGCAAGTATGCCAGTCAAGAGTCAAGCTGCGATGTAAGCTGCGAGATTCAGTCACAAATTTAATTACAAATATATTCAACATTTTTATCTAAAGTATTTTTAAAATTATAGCTTTAGTCTTAGTTTTAAAAAATGTTGAACATACAGTATTATTAAATTTGTGACTGAATGTCGCAGCTTGCAGCACAGTTTGACTTTTAACTCGCTTCTCCATTTTGGTTTTACCCTAAAGAATCCTTACCTTGGAACGCCTTCAAAGAATCACAAACTTTGAAGTGGTCAGAACATATTATATTTTAAGAGTTTTGAACATTTATCGGAAATATGATGAATAATATGATTCGGCAAAAATGAAGATATTGAGCTTATTAAACTCTAAACCAGTCATTCTAGAATGCGAACCAATTACCCCACTCCCCCCTCATGGGAGCCTTGAAACATTTGAATAGGCCCAACACGTAAAATTTTGAGGAGATTTAATATTTACTAATAATAGCTAATCGTCTATTTCGATATAAGTTATCATTATTAACTTTTGCGAAAAAAAAGGCCGTCGAGAACAGACAAGCGATAATTTCAAGCCAGTACAAGAATTAGACAGGTCTATCATCTGCGATTAGAAGTTGAAGATGGTATTACAGTGTCTCAGGTTAATATCAGCTACTAAGAAGTACCTACTAGATAACAGTGAGCAAAGTTACCTTTTTAAATCTATACACTTGGTCGAGGCAACCAGAAAAATATAATTAGCTCACAACTAATATGTCTCAGGTGACCAACAGAATATATACAATTGAATAGGAGAGATCAGGTAGCAGGCAACCACAGGAAAAGTTACATGCATTATATTTGAGAGAGAGAGAGAGAGAGCAGAGAGAGAGAGAGAGAGAGAGAGAGAGGGAGAGAGGAGAGAGAGAGAGAGAGAAGAGAGAGAGAGAGAGAGAGAGAGAGAGAGATTTGGAAATCAGGTCTCTTTGACCCATCTGATATTTGCCTTGTAACAATTATTTAAATAATGGCAAAAATAAGTGCATATTTCAGAGGAAAAATAATTAACTAATTAATAGTTTATAAAAGATAATCATAATTTATTGGGTTAAATAAAAATTACACTTTCTCCCATTAGTAAGAAAGAAAAGATATATGACATTGTGAATCAGCAGGGATATTTCAGACGCAGAAAGTAATGGAAAGCTAGTATATTATATAATATATATATATTAATAATAATATATATATATTATAGTATATAGATTTTTTTTTTTTTTTTATAGATATATAGATATATTATATATATATGGCGATAGATATTAGGCTATTGTATATATTCTATAAACTTAGTAATAATTGCGTAACTTATAATATTATGTATAGTTTATATATATAAAATAATATATATAGAAAGCATCCCGAAGAGTTCAGGCCTGTAACTAGAAAACTTACACTACAGGGAAATAATAAACATTTTTGATTTCAGCAAAGTAATTTCATCGAAGAACTTTAAAAATTAAAAAATTTGTATTTTATTCTAATATTTTATCTAATTTAACACCTTACAATAATACTAAAATACTGTTACAACCTTTGGCCAATGTTTACCGCTCTGATTGACCTTTGAACCTGCATTAGTTGCTCGAGAAGCAAAGGTGCCAAAAATACCATTTTATTTTTTAATATTGTTGAAATTTTATTTTTTTCTTGTTAATACCCTTTTTAGGGGTTCGAGGCCGAACGGGACAGAGGAAGGCCGAGAAACCACGACTCTATCCATCGTTCTTGTTTATTCGTGGGGTTTCTTAAGTTTTTAAAAAAAAAATCAAACATTGGGCACCTTTTGCGTCCTCACCTCTGATTACGCCGAGCATTCTTCGAAGTTTCTAAAAAACGGGTAAATTTTTTCAACATTTTTACTCAATTTTAATTTTTAAAAAAGCCGGTTTATTTTTTTTTTTAATTTCTGGAGGTAAAAATGTCTCCTGATTAATAAGAATTCAATAGTTTTGTCAGTTACATGCCTGACTCTTCGGTGCTGACCCATATATATAGTATATATATATATAGTATATATATATATATATATATATATAGAATAATAATATTATATATATATTATATATATATATAGCGGCTATATAATATATATAGTATATATATATATATATATCATATATATATATATATTTATACTATATTATATATATTAAAACAAAAGAGCATAAATATATGGGGAAGTGACTAAGAAAGTACTCGGTCCTTTTCCTTCCGGGGGATTTGAACCAACGGCGGTTGTTTGCGAAGAGGACATAAATACCCGATTTGCCCTTAACCACTTAGTTTTGGAGTAAAATGGCTCAAGTGCGATAAGAGCATTCGGGGTATATGGTCTCATTTCGGCAACACACGGCTGGTTCCAATCCGGAAAGCAGTATTTCAATCTTCCCACTTTTTATGTTACTGTTGTTTACAGAAACTATCAATTTTGGCGATTATTGCAATATTTCAACATCTAAATATATATATATTAAATATTAGTGTATATTATATTATTATATATATATATATATATATATATATATATACTATCATATATATATATTATAGTATATAATAATATATATATATATATTATATATATATATAATAAGTATATATATAATATTATATATATATATATATATATATTATATATATTATACTATATATATATATATATATATAATATATTATATATATATATATATATATATACTATTATTTTATATATAATATATATATATATATATTTTTGTCATTTGTCACAGAAATCATGTTTATTGAAAATCGCCAGCTAAAATTGAATTCATTAAGGCGATAGAAAAACCAAGTAGGAAGATAACCATTCATTTATGAGCACACAGACATGTTCCTCTTGAATGAAATATAAAGTGCAAAGACATCGTGCCAGTTTTACTGAGAAAACACACCTTTGCTGGTATCATATATATATATCTTTGTGACCAGTGACCAGTGAGTGAGGGTGTGTTAATTTTTGCTCTCCAATTTTACTATTATAATTTGTGTATTTGAAAGTGAATTTAGTAAACAAATTAAGTGTTGTGTATCTAACTACACTAATATAACAATTGTGACTATGTTAACAGCTGTTGATATGTTAAAAATTTTGATAGTATGTGCGACTCCAGTGTTTTTGATAGGTTAACCCTAGGCTAGAATAGTTAAGAGATTTCTTGCTTAATCTCTTTTGGATAAATATTGACTCTATTGATTAAATCGTCTTTCTGTATTAAAATACTGTTTTTACAACTTGCTTATAATAATTTTTTGATTAATTTTAAAAATTAAAATTACAGTTAACCAGAGCCATAACCTAAGTTAGGCCTACCTTATAATTTTTTAATTATCCCTGGGCCTAGCCTAGGACCTGTTTTCTGTGTGGAGGTTATTTGGATTCTAAATAGATTTTCTGTATGTAAATACAGTCCTTAATAATATTAATTTAATTTAATACAGATTTTAAATTAAAACTAAGTTTTCCCAGTTCCATAGACTATAGTTAAGCCTTACCTTATTAATTTTTTATATATGCCCTTGGCAGGCCTAAGCTAATTTAGGGGCTTGTTTTAAAATTTTTAAACCCTATTTTTAAAGAGAGTAGTTTATTTCTTTTAGGCTTTAGTGATATTTAACTGTAGTTGGTAAAATAATAGGTAACAGGTTAGTAAGCTTAATAAATTTAAAGTGTATGTATGCTCTGTGTGATTACTATGGGACTGTGAAAGGTGAATATGTGAATAGATGCCCTGTTTGTGATTTTGATGCAAGAGAATGTGGTTTGTTAGAAGAGGATTGCAAGACTGAAGTGGGAATAATATGAATGGATTGAAAGAGAAGTATTTGGAATTGAGAAAGGGGGAAGTGTTAGGAAAAAGTTAGTAGGGATGTCGGAGGCAAGGAGGGAGCGGGAAATAGGGGTAGACAGGAATAGTGATTCACTTAGGGCAGGAAGATGAGAGGCGAAAAAGGATAAAGTAGTGTATAATAGGTCTGCAGATGAATAATAATAGAGTTGTAGAAACTAGAAATAATTTTAAATTTAGATGAGGGATTTCCTCGAAAGTCCAGTCAGGGCCTTGTGACTGCAGTAACAGGTCGGACTCTTCCAGGATGGGGGGGCCCGAGGGCCCCGAATGGTAATGTGAGTTTTTCTGAAGGGAAAAAGGACTTTGAGTAAAATTGCTTTAAATTTGGAGTACTTCTGATTTTTTGTTTGAATTCCCGCGATACCTAGATTAGGAACTTTTTCAAAACTTAAAAGAATAAAAAAGAAACGAGTGAGAGTATGTTTATTTCCAGGGGGTCCCCAGAGTGACAGATGTCGTGGGTTAGATAGATAGAGAGATTGATTCGCCATGTTTCATTTCAGGAGCGTGGGGCTTTGATTGTGGACAGTTGGTTGCGTACAAGATGTGGGCATGGAAAGGTCAGGGAGATTAATAGCAGATGTATAAGGAGAAATTGATTCAGAGTGGGGAAAGAATACCAAGTTACCAAAAAGTGGGTTTTCTTGGAAGTTAAATGATCTTTTTTTTTTAACTAAAAGGAATACCAAGTTAGGGTTAAAGCGGCAAAAGATGCAGGGGGAGTCCCGGGGGCTTCTCGGCCTCCCGCGTGGACGACGTGGGGGACTTATCCCCCCTCCGGGATTGTCTCCGGAACCCCCCGCTCTTTTGTATTTGGGTGGTGGGTGTCGCGGGGTTTCTTCCGACCATCCCCCGCGGGGGGGTAATTGAAATGGGTCCCCCCCCCTCTGGTTTCCCCCGTGTCTGAGGAGCTGGGCCTCTCGAGCCCCCCTATGGGTGGGATAAATTTTTTTTAAAATATTTTCCGTAGTTTTGGAATAAGCAAAAAAAAAAAAAAAATCCCTCCCGATGGCAATATAAATTTTAAAACAGTAGGAAACCCTGGCCATTCTCCTAGTGTATGATGGCATTAACTCCTCTTTTTTTTATATATATATTATATATCTATATAATATTATATATATATATATATTTACAATATCTTTCATATATTATTATATTTATAAAACTAATATAATTGATTATATATATATATAACCAGATGGAAATTTTAAAATAAAATGTGAAGCCCCCTCGCCCCCCCATAAATACGCCACTATATATATATAGGGTTTCTTTTTATTGGCAAATTTTCAAATTTTTTAAATTTTTCCTTTACCTAAATATAAAATCATTACCAAACATTCCAATACTAAATTATTTTGAGGGATGTGGTTTGAAACAGTCATATATATATAGTATATATTATATATATGATATTATTATATATATATATATTATAGTATATCTTTTATATATATATATATATATATATTTAGTATATAAGTATGTTATGGTCAGCATCCAAGAAAAAGCGTTCAATTTAAAGCACTTATAACACAGCTAAAACCTACACACGAAAATAATATCATTTTATTAATTCGAGGCACATTTTTTTACCCCCGGAAATTAAAAAATTTAAAAAAAAAAAAAATAAACTGGGCCCTTTTTTTAAAAATTAAATTGGTTAAAAATGTTGAAAAAAATTACAGTTGTTTGTAGAGAATCGAAACATGCTCGCTATTACTAAGACTGATGCAAAACCCCAAAGGTTTTTTTAGCCAAATGTTTGATTTTTTTTTTTAAAAACTAACGAATACCCCCCTCCGCGGTAAACAAGAACGATAGAGAGATGTCGGGGTTTCGCGGCCTACCGGGGGGGGACGAACTTCGGAGTCGTTTCGTTCCCCCCCTCTGTCCCCCTCCCCGTCGGCTCGAACCCCTAAAAAAGGATTATAAAAATGGAAAAAAATTAATATTTTTCTCCAAATCCTTCCAAATTAATTGCTATTTTGCACCTCGAGAACTCGAGAACGATGGATAGGAGGTTAGTTCCAAGGCGTTCAAATCGTTCAATCAAGCATCCACCAAATTGCAAAGGTGATTTTTAGCTATATATTTAAGATGTTTATAAAATATGAAATAAATTAAAAAAAAAACTGATGGTTGTTTCTGTTTCGAAATGAATTAACTTCCTGAAAATCAAAAAATGTTATTTGTTTTTTCCCCGTTTAGATGTTTTTTTAGTTTTCTGTTACATTTGCCCTGACCTTCGGGATGCGGGGGCCTATATTATATATATATTTATATATATATTTTTTATATATATATTATTATATATGTATATTATATATATATATATATTATTATATATATATTATGTATATATATATATATATATTAATATATATTATATATATATATATAATACTACTCCCTGTCCCAAGGAGTTAAAATGTTTTTCTGAATATGCCCATGAACCGAGACTGAAATTAATGAAGTCCTCCGCGTTGGACGTATACGAGAGCTCGTTACTAGTTACCTGGGCTACATTCCATACATTTTAAAACCATATTAAAAAGTCAGTCTTTGCAAAATGCAATCTGTTAATATGGGCGTGTGTTCTAACCTCGTTTAGTTTTTGCCACATTCTTTTTGGTGTAATGGCGTGTTTTCCCTCTCCTGGAGGGATTTGTGCGAATGCAGTAAATAATTGAACATCGGGTATCGGCTAATTTCAAATGTCATGACTGTGGAAACGTTAAAACACGTCTGCATGAGAACATTTGCTTCTTTAAACGAAGCTTATGGGGATGCACTCTATCGAGAACTATGGTTTTTAGGTGGCACAAAGCTTTCAAAGAGGGCCGATAAAATGTTGTGGAAAAGACGGGACCCTCGTCGCTGTTTGGGGTTTTCCCTGCTAGATACTAACTCTTCTTTGCTCCACACAACAGCCAAAACGACATCGCACAGGATACTACCCTTACTCTTTTCATTATGTCTGGTGCTTAATTCTCAGTTTCTAGTCTGATGGCCGTTTTACGCTCTCTGGAATCAGGGCATGCTGAGGTGGATAGGAATTCTCCTCGTGGTCTCTCATAATCTCTTATCGAACATGGGAGGAAAGAATACATACCATTGGTTTTTTCCTCCCGAGGTAATGCGTTTCTTCAGCCATAACCATAGTGAATTGTGCAGGAAAGCATCCAAGTCATGCAATCGTTCCCGTCTTTTCAGCCTTAACTTTCTACACGGTATACAGAACTGCAGCTTCAACTTACACTAAATAATCGTATAAATTATATCATCATACCTAGACTTTTTAACACGTCAAATTATATCACTATGAGCTTCCGTCTTCTTGATTCACAGGAAACATATTACGGTGCAGGTTTTTGCCTCATTTAGGAGTCTCTGCAATCTGACTCTATTCCTTCATACTAACAGAGAGGTCGTGTTTCCATGAGGAACGAGCCTACCACTAACTTCTTTTCTTTGTTGTCTCTCTGGGTCTCGCGCTACCTATTTCTTTGATCGACAAGAGCGAACCATTATGCTGGGCGAGACTGGCTTCTCCTTCATTTACATGCAACATTCGAGGCCTATATGTCTGTTTCTATCAGGGTAGATACTGGACATGGATGACAGATGTGACACGCTTACTTCTCTTCGGCCCAAATACATATGGGCAATTGCACTACAGGTTTTGGCCATAAAGTGTATTGAACAGTGCGATGGAATCATACAGGTTTTTGAGTACGATCGGTTGGAAACCAAACCGGGCAATGTTGCGGAAATATGGCCGCACATAAAACGAATTCTCCTCGTCCGGAAAAGAAAGTCTCGCCACGGCTCTTGAGCAAGTCCATGGTTAAAAAACGACTGAATATTGGTTTTTAGATTTTCACAAGGAATTTGTACCTCAGACAGACAGTTAATCCGTCTTTACAAAGATGTCTTGGAAGGACTTCGAAACCACGGTAGGTCCAGCGAAGATCAGAACATGTACTATTTTGCGACGATGGGCCTTCTTGCCCACCACGAATAACGCGCCACATCTTTTTCCCGCAACCCCTGCTCTCTCAATTAAATAAGAATTCTGGCCGAAGAAAAACATTCAAGTTACTTCCACATGGCTCCACTACAGTCCAAGATACTAGATTTACCTGGAGTGCGAAATTAATACATAAACTCTTCCACTAATGAAAATGAAAATTTGAAGGGCACACTCTTTTGTGACTATAGTAAACGTGTTACAACAAAATCTTTAGGCACACAGCTGAATCTAAACACACTCTCGAAATGACCAGAAAAATCTCACGTGCGCTCACAGTAATACTGCTTCGAATTGACCGAGATGCATTAAAACTGTTTTAACCCGTGCACTCGTTCTCACATATACAACTAAATAGATTTTAGTTCGTAAGTGTGATCGATTTTGCTCACTGTTCACACTGTATGTTGAATCTTCCCGAAAAGCAATAATAATTCTAATACGACATCCAAATCTTACTACCTTTTTATTTCGTGTGATTCATATACATTTACTCACTCATATCCTTATATAGCCTGTTATATAGCTTATGGTTATTGAGAGAATAGATAATGTAGAGCTCATGCAGTACCAGAGCTCTCAGCTCGTAAGATTATATATCACCTAATACGATATAACTTCTATTGAGTAATGATAGTTCGGACTAATATTGAGGTACATGAGCACCATACAATAGATACAAATTGACTAGTTTATGATCTCCACCTATAGTTAAAGTGTGTATAGTCGTACTAATAAGAGTACCTGAACCGAGCTCTATAAGAGTACAAAATATATAGTATTGACCTGTATGGGCTGTATATGTAGTCTATTGAACAGTAATGAGATTATTTAGCTATTAAGAAGGGAGTAGTATAAAAGCAATGGATGCATAACAATAAATAACTATGTGAGTAACATCAGGCAAAGACATAAGGTAGTATATTATATGATAAGTAATAATACTATATGCTATATACGGACTATATAGAAGAATATAAAAAATAAATGGTAGATCATAAAGATGCATTTATTTCTATTATAGTTATATATATTATATATATGAAAAAATACTATATTTATATTAATTGATATAGTATATATTATTATATATATATTACTAAATCATATATATTAAATTTATATAATAGGATTTCCTCAATTGTAACATCTTTTTCTCTTCAAAATTTTTTAAAATTTTTTGATTTAAAAAATATTAACTATTTGCTAAAATTTGCGTAAGCAAAAAGATATCTCCTGCTATAAGATATCAAATATTGATTATAAAGCCCACGTTTTTTTCTTGAGATACTCAAGTCAGATACGAACCAATCAGAAGAACACTCAGAAGAATAGGAAGACTCACTTTAAGGTACTCTCTCCCGAGCATCCTCCAAATGTTCAGATTACCAGAAAACACAGAATTCACCCGAAAAGGGAGTCCACAACGTCAGGAAAAGAGTTAACGACGTGGCGAAACGAATACAACATATGACTCTCAGACTTAGAAACAAACTCACAGCTGTGTGACCTGATGCTCTAAAACCTTCGTACTGGCAACTTTTTACTTATGTCAATGAATAAATCATTTTTTATAGTTAGACTTCTTTTATAAGCTCACTGTGATCGCTAAATTCACTCACGATAGAAGTCCCGTATCATTGTAGAACCAAACAACTAACAATACGAAGGTACCAGTTACTCTTATCAAGCATTGAGAACCTTCAGGTAATGTAGTATACCAAGTATATATATCGAGATTTATAGCATATAAGTATTACTTTCATAATGACTATAATATATCTATTATACTAAGACTATATATACGTATATATATATATATAATACTTACATAATAATTTAATTATATATAATAAGTAAATAAAGATATGTTATATATGTAAGCTAATATCAGAAAAACGTAAGAAAAAAAATCCATGCAAGTTGAGGAATATATCTATATATATAATGAAAATATATATATAAATGAAGTATTAGTATATATTATATAGAAACATTATCGCAAGATCAGCATCCCCGACGTCATTGAAGGACGACTGACGTAAGGTCCCGTTGAAAAGAACAGGAGATGCACATTCTTAGCGTCCAACCCATAGTATGAATGAAAGAATAATACCGTTAGATTAGTGGCGCTGACGTGTGTAGAAGAGGCAGAAGGGGAACGATTGCTACGAGAACGATGGTTAGATGAAGAACGATTACGGGAAGAAAATATTATGTTTATAAGAAGTATGAAGACAGAAGAGCAGATTTCACCTCAGCCATGCCCGCTTCGAGAGCCGTAAAACGGCATCTCGCAGAGAGAGTATAAAGAAAAAGGAAGTATATAACAAAAGTACGGTATATATAAATGATAGTTAGAGGTGTGGGTGAGTAGGTTTTGATGTAAAAAATCCTGAGAGTAAACCAACTCAGACGTAGTGTAAGAAGCAAGAGAGGGAAAAAGTAACAGTGAGGATAAAGTTGTAAGTATAAAACTTAGGAGGTGATGTAATGAGGGGCGCTCTCTGGCGTGCTTATGTAATATAATAAGCTAGGAGCAAAGAGTGTGAGGAGAAAAAACAGCAATAAACACTGAAAATACAGAAGGGCAGCTCACGTTTCTATTAATATACCGAGAAGTCACGAACTATGTGAAGAGAAGTAAATTAGAGATGACTCAGAACACCGCTGTGATGTTCGACGGTGAATCTAAGAAAGGTACTGATAAACTTTATGTGAGACCCATCTGAATTGAGTGTACCCTCACCACCAACAAGTTTCAGAGAGCTGACCTATCTAAGCTCAGAAGTGAGCGCTATCACTCACAAACTGAGACGCGTTTCGAGATATTAAGAACAAGTGCGCTCATCTACTGCTGTTGAGGAGCCAACAGACAAGAAGATCCCTAAAGTGAGTAAAGGTAAGGTGACAAGTTAGACAGTCGTAGTGTGAAGACTAGGTATAACGATGTAGTGAGATATAGGCAAATTTCTATATATAGTATAGAATAGTCATAGCATCAAACCTTAGTTATATAACGGTGCTGATTTGCATCTCATCCACATTAGAGACGTCATACAGCGTATCAGCCAGCTGGAACTAAGTCAGGCTGGCTCTCTCACAAAGATATGGCGCATGATTAGTATTGGTGATCCAGCGAGTCCAGGTAGATAGTAACCATTAGCAGGGTGAGTAAAATAAGCGCAGACGAGGTGAGAAGCAAGAGAAAAGAATAGAGAAGGGAGATTGGAGACGCGGTGTTAGTTATGAATAATGCCCAAATATTTATATATAAATATATATAAGTTAAATAAAAAGATTCATATGTTATAAGATGATAAGAGTTCAAGAGATCAGAATATTGTGATTTAATATTATAGATTAAGATATTGATTCTTGTAATAAGTAAATTAGATTTCGATTTAATGTATGACTATGTACTTATACTATGATAGTTATAGATGTAATATACTTTCAGGTATATAATACGGCGGATTTCCCTCTATTGCAGGGAAACACGGGGCACCAAGGAAGCAACTTTAAGGCGGGCTGTTTGCTCAAGTAACATACAGTGGCGGCCAGTCGAAGGTCTGTATATGCTCCCCCAGTTTTAATTAAACTCCAACTGCGAAGAGAACCAGCGATGTGTCTCACCGTACTCATGCATCTCACACCTTAGCCGTAACGCATAAACTCCCTACCACCGGAGGCAGTAGCCAACATCTTTAAAAGCTGCTCAACATATTTTAAAGTATGATTCCTTAATAAATAAAATTACCTCATACAGTCAGTTAAAAGATAAAATATTTGAGGACAGCACACACACATAGAACAATTATAATATTAATATTATATATATAAATATATATAAATAATATAATATTATTATAAATATTAAGTATATATTGTAAATAAAATTATATAATATGATATAATATATAAATATAAATTAATAATATAATTAAATATATTATTATTAATATATATATATAATATTATTATATTAGTATTAATATGTAATACTAAAGAAGTAAATTTGCTACCCAAAAACATAAATAATACAATTAGTAAATTATAATTCGATAATAAAATATAAATAGTGGTAAAAAAATATTATAATTATGAATACATATATGAATTAAATAACAGTAACTTAAATAACAATTAATTAACGGAACAATACATAATAGGGGAAGTTACATTGTCTGCCAAATGAGTATCATTAAAAGAAAAAATTTCACAGACAAATATACCTCTATGTTACATAAATAGATGTTTTAGGGCGAAATGAAAAATTTTTTATATATTACATGCGACCAAGTAAAGCCTTACCTAACCGTGGCATTAGTTAGGCGCTGAACGCTAAGCTGTAACCGTACGCCTAAGCTTCTCACATTCGTCCAACACAAAGTCATAACTTGGCTTATGACCAACCCTAGACGAGCCTAACATGAGCCTAAATGATCGGCTGGAACGAGCCTAACCTGAACCTAACCTGACCGTAAGCCTAAGAATGTAAAATTAATCCGAACGCCTAACCTAATTTCGCCCCATAGAACATAGGTAAAAAAAAAATTCATTTCTCCCCTAGAACATCTATGTTTTGAATGAGAATATGATGCTACCTGTGTTAAACAATTTGAACTTTTTTTGATCCTACGGCCTCCGTTCCTTTTGGGTGTGCTTAAGTAACTTTTTTCATAGAGTCACTAGGGTAGGGAGAAGCCTTAAGTTACTATATGACTCAGTAGTATTAATAATAAAAGGCCCCCCGTAGGTTATATACCTTGCTTATTTATTGATAATAATGTAGGTAATATATATATACTACGAATAATATAATATTAAAATATGAACCTAATATATATATACGTATAAGTAGAAATATTTATTATATTATATATATAATATATAAATTATAAATATATTTACTAATTAAGAACAAAAAATAATATACTAGTTATTTATAAAATATATATAATTAAATTATATTAAATATTATAAATAATTATTCCTGACGCAAAAAACATTATGCCATGGAATAATTCCGTCTCTAGTGAATCTCAGTTGTTGGAAGATGTAAGTCCTTAAGCTTCCATTGAAATTGAAGTTGTAGATTGTTTGGGCCTATTTCCTTGCAGGCCTTTTTTCTACTATTTCAACAATGAATCTAATAACTTATATGGATTTATTGTGAATTAATAAATAATTTTGATACCAAACTACACTCAAATATAATACACTTTGACAAAATTCAGAATTAGAGATTATCTAAAATAAATATAACACACAAACTAAAAAGGTTTACACACAATACATTTTTATTCAGTTCATATAATTTATGATTAATAAATAACACAAACCGATGCTTAATAAAAGGTTACAAAACACCAAAATTTCTAGAATTGAAGACCAACTGGCGGTGAGGCAGAATTCTTTCATGCATCAAAGCGAGTAAATAATAAATCACGGTGTTTAAAATTGAAAACCACCACATTTGTTTTTTACAGAAACTATTTCACTGGATCACTCGACTTAAGCCTAAATATAATAATATATATTATAATATAATAATATATAGTATATAATATAATAATATACTATATATATATATATATTATAGCTAATCTAATATATATATATAATATTATAATACTTAATATATATATATATAATATAAGTATATATAAATATAATATATATATATATCATTATATAATTATATATATATATATATATTATATAATATAATTAAGAGTATCTATATTTCATTATTCTATGAATTCCTCTATATTTATTTATTTTCTTCTAGTATAAATCGTAAAAGACTCGCTGGATAATTACCGACGGCTAAATAAGTGAATATCTGCAAAGGTGGTTGAACTAGGCATGGTATACTACTATAATCTTTCACTTATATATAAAAACAAATATATACGTGATGTGATAAATTATGTCCCCAATGTAATTCCTAGACAAACAATATAATTATCATCACTCGCATCTAATCGCTCTCAAATATCTAGAAATATATATAATTCTAGAGGGATACACTGAATCAATAAATGGCGAGCGACTATAATCCACTGTCTAACATAAGATTTATGTTTCCACAGTCACATTTTACACTTGTTGTTAGTACAAAATTCAAGAGAAGACAAATACCTCGATATATTATAATCATATATATAAGGTTAGGTTATTAGAATATCTAATATATAATAATATATATAATATATATAATAATCTAATTATATATTAGTAAGAATAGAGATAAATATATATAGGGAGTAGTTATTATATATAATACGATCCAATATAGTATAAATATATAATCCTCCACGTACTATACTATATAATACTTGCAATTTATTTTCATTGTATTCCTGAAATATTTTGTACCAAATAATGAGTGCCGTAAAGGGGAAAAAATATAATTCAGCCTCCAGATTAGGTGACACCTAAACGGACAAATAGTTTAAAAAAGACGAAAAAAACACAGCACACAAAGAGATAGCTACACGCGACGCAATACTTAAAGACATTGAAAATGGGTACAATGTTTGGTCTTGGATCAGGCGAGCAAATGGAAATTCAATATGTATGAGACGGAAAGGCTACACGGAAATCTCACTCTCAAAAATTAAAATTAACAATAAAATATAAAAAATAAATAACAAAAGTAGCTTCCTCCCGACAGAACTTCCCCATCTCACTTTTGGAATATTATTATCTACACACAACCGTCATAGAATAAGATGCTGTTCAAATAAACGCTCTAAGACAGTATTTATTTTGACTTTGGCCAGGCCCTCTTAAAACAATAATCGATCTGGGAGCAGTGGTTTGCTTTGTTATTATTACGGCCAGATTAATGTCCCAGGTGTGGATGGACGATAAGGCCAACCTGATTGCATGCGATAACAATATGACACCAAAATTCTTATATTTCACAAGCCATAAAAAATGGATAAAACTAATGTAAAGATCTTCGAAAGATGCGGTCGCCACCCAGTTATATACCATAAAACAATAAGGAACAATAACTTCACTAAATAAACTAACTACGCCCAATATAAACATTAACAGATGATATATTACACATATCGAGAACCAATAATTTATTGAAACTTTCCCCAAATTAAAGATAAATTACCCCGCTAAACTACTAATAGAAATAAAGGATTATATGACTATAGCACTCAATAAAGTCAAGTAACACCAATTAACGAATATCTAGGGTACTTAATATCACTGAGTTACTTAATGAACCTCTAGTACCTGGGAACGTAATGAAATATTAAGCATAAAACCAAGCCCTAAAAGTAAGTTTACTAACCCTAGGTGTAAATAAACAATTGACCATCACCTACCCTCCCTAGTGCTAATTATATAAAGAAATAAATAAGATACAATGGATACAGTGATTACATATTATTAATTAATGCACACTTCCCCAAATATTTAGTAGAATTCATTTGATTAATAAAAATTACGG
Source organism: Trachelipus rathkii (assembly GCA_015478945.1). Classification (NCBI taxonomy): domain Eukaryota; kingdom Metazoa; phylum Arthropoda; class Malacostraca; order Isopoda; family Trachelipodidae; genus Trachelipus; species Trachelipus rathkii. The sequence continues at coordinate 9,869 of JABUQX010104598.1, read as the reverse complement.
CAAATAATCTCCTAAATTGCCTCCCTCGGCAATTATGAAAAAAATAAAATCATGTTATTTAAGAATATATGATGGCACAGAGGAAAATAATCCACTACACAACCAGCAATCATCATCACCGCTGATAAACCAACAAAAAATTCTCGAACTTTTAATGGATACATTGACGCTAGTGTTGGATATTACAAAAGCTTAACTGGGGTATCAATTTTAAAAATCATGGCTTATTAAATCATGAGGTTTGTGGCGCGGAAAATATTACTTGAATATTATGAATGACGTCGACGCTACAAAACAAAAAATGGCAACCGATAAAAAAGCCATTACCACAGAATGCCGAAATTATTTGTTTACATACTTGCATTACTAGTTCTCGCCCAGAATTAACAAAAATTTTTCTCCGGGAAAAAATGACCAATGTTTAATTTTATTCAAAAATATTGTGAGAATATAACAATCCTAGCCCAAACAGTACGCCCGTGAAGCAATGCGCCACTGTACCTAAGTCACATTCCATTGAATTTTGCAGAATACTGTTGTTAAGGAGGACCTCCCAGTCTGATACGCACTCCAAAGGGCTTACAAGGCCAACCTCCTTGTAGTTTAACTAGGCTTTTTATTACGGATTGTTAAAAAGTTAATATATAATAATAATAACTCGATAATGCAGAAATTATCAGCTCCTTATTATTAAATTACTATTATATTAATAAAATAAATATACTTAAATTAAATAAATATATAATAATAAAGAACTTAATATAATATATATATATTATAATAGTTAATATATATATAAGTATATATAATAATATAGAGAAAATTTATATATAATAATAAAATACTTAGATAATATATATTATATTATTATAATATAATACCGATTAAAAAAATTTATTATATAGCCGATCATCCCCTCCCGGTAGTGACGGGCCCCGAGTTGCAGAATGAGTCTGGCACATGATGGGAAGAAATTACAAAACATATGACCTCAGATGCGCGATCCTAATGATATTTTTATAATTTTAAATAATCCCAGACCCTTCCATTTCTGCAGAAATGTTAAAAATTTTATACTTTATTCCAATTTCTCTACTCGTTATATATAACTTCGTCATCTAAAAAAAAATTTATTAAATTTTTTTTGAACTTAAATAAGAAAACTTAAAGAAAAGCACAGACACTTGGCAGTTAGCCAAATAAGGAACCATCTATCACCTTGAATTCACTGAAGAAGAACTTTAAACTAAATAGGGATAGTGAGTAGGGTGAAATTACTCAGGAAGGACATTCAATTTGACTAATTTGTGGCCTAGGTCACGATGTGCCATATGATGTGCCAATGTCCCTAACTCCCTATTGGCATGTCCCTATTTTTTTTTGGTTCTCGAAAGACGAAAAGTCTTCTAAAACCCCATTTTTTTCGGTTTATTTTATTACACGACATGGGGTGATGTGGCGAAAAACAAATATGGGGAAGAAAAGGCAGGGAGTTTCATCACATTCAATGACTGGGAATACCAGGTTTTTATTTTTTTTCCGGCCTTTAAATTTTTTTTGTGAAAGAATATAGGCTTTCGATATTTTAAGAAAAAAAATATCGAAATATCGATTATATCGTCCTAAGAAAATATCGCCTTAAATGTATCGAAACCTATAATCGAGTTCGGCGATCAATAGATATCGGAATAATTTCGATATATCGAATATTTTCTTGGCCATCGTCACAATATAATATATAATATAAACCAAACAATATATATATATTTTTCCTTGATTTCGTAGATGGAAGAAATCCTTATGAAACTGCAAACTTTATATGGCAGCATCTAAGTAGGGCCTATGTCTGGGCCTGATAACCAGCTATAAGAGATTTCAAAAGAAATGAACATCTTCTGACCGATCTTAGGGAAGTGAAGTTGGTACACAATGACGAATAGCCTTTATAATCACAAGTATCATGAGAGGAATTTCGGGCTTCTTTAAAGTTCTTCCTACGCGGCATTGCTTCGATCTTTCCCGAGCACGGGCTCAGCAATCTTGTTCAGATTGCTGTGATGGTGATTTTTATTTCCAATATAGTATCACTAAATGTCTTCTACGAATCAATATGCAAACATATAATTTATTCATGTCAATTTCCATTTTTTTATATTTGCCGAATTTTCTTCCTTCACCTGCGCGTTAAGTAAACTTTTTAACCTGAGCCAGGTTTATAGAAATATATATAGGTAATATAATATATAATATATAATTATATATATATATATATATATATATAATATATTATATTATATATAGTAATATAATATATAATATATATATATATATTATATATATAGGATATTATATTATTATAATTTATATAGGTGAAACTAAAGAAAGTTACCCGCTTGATTATTCTCGAAAACTAAGAATGGTACAAGAAAACTGATAAGCATATATGGAATCAGCGTATGAAATTTGTATGGAAAATTGAAAAAAACACTTGTGTTTTTTTAATTTTTTTTATATTCCAAAACTACGATATGGTACAAGAAAGCTAATTAGAGGTTGAGAAATTTCAGTTCCATATCTGTAGTGAAAAAGAGTCTTTAATTATATTTTCTTCAACTAAAAGAATACGCCAGGGTAAACCGCCAAGATGCAAAGAGTCGGGTCTCTCGGCCTCCTGGGGGCACGACGGGGTAGGACTATTTCCCCCCCCCTCCGGGGAGGTCTCCGGAACCCCGGCTCTTTGGATATTTGGGTTGTGTCGCGGGGGTTCCTCCGGCCCTCCCCTACGGGTATGGGAAAAACGTCCCCCTCTGTCCACCGTCGGCTCGAGCCCCCTAAAAAAAACATTTATACGCTTGATTCCATATAAACACTTTTTGCCCATTTTTTCTTATACCTGCGTAACCATTTGACTTTTTAAAAAAAAAAAAAATTTTCATGTTTTGCATTTACAATAATTTCATACGCTGGATGTCCATTTTATGTTATGCAGTTTTCTGCTGTACGGCCGTAGGTCTTAGTTTTCGATGAGTGATCATGAGGGTAACGTTCTTTAGTGTGCGCATATACATATAGTATAGTATATAAGTATATAGTGTATATATTATATATAAGAACCTCAGTAATAATAGAAGGATGAAGGGAAGAGGGAAAGTAAGAGATAAAAGATATGACAGAGGCGAGGAATAAAGATTCAAAGAAAATGCTAGTTAGTCACTCCATGGGGCCACCTTGGTACTCAATAGGTAAACACCTCATAATGGACAACCATAGGGAGGGTACCGGGCTACTATAAACCAGTGATCATCTTATATTAAGTAGTGAGCCTACAGCCCAATATTACAACTGAAATTAGGCTCGCACTGTCACTGATGATTACTTAATATGATACATACGCACACGACAGCTACCCTAGATACACCATAAGTACTATTAGTATATTATAGTATAGTAACCTAAAGGGGAAATAAAGATAAAGAAAGAGATATAAAATTATAAATATTATAAAGGAATAAATTAATAATGTAATATTAATTTTTCCTTTGATTTCGTAGTGAAAATGTTATAGCAACTAACTTTTTGGTCATGCTTTAATCTACTGATCGTAAAGAACTCGCACAAGTAGTACTAATAGGCAACATTCCTTTTATATTAATATATTATAGACACTAAAATGATATAATATAACCGTTATAAGTACGCAAGTATTACTAATTGAAGAATTTAGAGCTACTTTAAAGTTTCATCTTTCCTACGCTGTTATTCAGATCTTCGAATTGCAACGCACTACAGCATCGATGGTGATTATTTTATATTTTCCCATTATTAGTCCTATTATACGAATTCTAGATAAAACAATATATATTTACACAGTACTCTACATTGCCCCAGTAATAAACCAGAGACTCCAAGAAAGAGCAAAAATGACTCACTGTCTAGTCATCAAGAGGAAGAGCCAATAGATGTGCGGGTCGCTTCATTAGATTGAACAATTCCTTTTTTGCACAACGGACTTGAACATAAGTATAGTTGAATTAAAAAAATATATCGATGTATAAACACGTGAGTGTCGACTCGCCACTACTTATCTTAGATTGCCCAGCGGAAACACCCCAGAACAAAGTGTGTGATAAAGAAGACCGCTTCAGGCTCGAGTAAGTCTGAAGTGAATTCCTGTGGGCTATAAAATAAAATTTACTTGCGAAAGGTTTAGCTCACTACTCACTCGTCACTCGTGCAGCATGCCGTCTTTTCAGTGTGTTTCTGGTTAAATTCATTGCTATGATGTCAAGAATCACTATATTATATTGGGTAAAGATTTCACAAGTTAAGAATAAAAGTCTATGATCTGCCTCTACCTCACACTCAAAGCACACAGCTCCAATACATTAACCTTACATCTTCACACACACAGGACACACACACAACACAAACTACATTCAAGGTAGAAAGGGTAGTATTGATGATATATATATATTATTATAGTATAGTATATATTAAAAAAAATAAAGGGTGAGGGTCACTAAGTAGTATTAGAAGTATTATAGTATATTAGTATATATTAATATATATATATATATACTTTATAGTATTATATATATAATAAGTAGTATATTTAATATATATAATATATATATTGATATATATTAATATATAGTGTATTATATATATAAACTTAGTATAATGACTACTATTGGGGAGGGGCGGGATATATGTAGATGTCATAGGATTACTGGTGAGGGCTGGCGGATTTAATCTATTGGGAGGGGTTGGAAATTTCTGACCGGGAGTGGATAATGGATTGAGTCCCCACTTCCCCAAGTGGAATAAATGTAAGTTCTCATGTAAAATTGGAGATTTATTTTGTTCTTA